>JAPSES010000144.1:14860730-14874732 GCA_029822895.1 Maxillicosta whitleyi
AAAAAAGCCCAAAAGGTAAATTCCGCCTTTGTCTCTGTCTTCATTTTATTCCGATTTAAGACACAATGGTCAGAAATGTGTGTGTGTGTGTGTGTGTGCATCAGTAGTGGGTAAAGAAAACATGAATCCTCTTTTGGTTTGGAGCAGTTCCAAGTTTTTTTTTCTCTTGGGAAATGTTTCATCACGAATTACACCTGACTCCTGATTTTATTTCTTAGGTCAAACTCATTAGTATCAACAAGAATTTGACATTAATGAAACAGATCTTGATCTTTCTTTTTTCTCTTTTTGTTAAGGCATCGGATGCTAATTGAGTTAGTGAATCAGCCATAGCTGCAGAAGCATCGAGGACGGCAAAGGTCCTAAACATCATCGGACTTGTCTGTGGAATAATTATGCCTGTTGTCATAGGTGTATTAATGTCTCTTTATCACAAATATGTTCCAAAGAGACAGACTTTTAAAACCAACAAATACCACAAAGTCTCAACTATGGAATCAACAAAATGAATCTTCAATAAAATCCTACATCAAACCTTTCCAGAGGAGGTCATTTTTGTGTCATGACACACAAGCATTTGAGGATTTACATGACACGTTGTTTACATGACATACACACCACAAAAGTGTGTGTTATTGTTGCAGGATTAAAAGACCACACCCCAGTAACCACATGGCCATGCAACAGTCAACCACTGAGCTGCTTGGTTTAAAGGGTGACTTGCAGGCCAAAATAGAAGCTTTTTTAAAACTCGTGTGTGAGATTTGTCATGATGGATGCAGGTGCTGTGGAAAAAGCTCACTGATAAAACTGGATTTTTTTTTTTTTTATTATTATCCTGAGAAATTAGATGCCTACAAGACTTTACATTTGCATTGCAAAACAGGTCAGGTTGTTATAAATTGTTATATATGCTATCAACATGTGTACTTACATTTTTTTCAATGTTCAAATATAGAGAAATGGATAATTTACTAAAAAGCAATAGCCTTTTAAATCAATCAAGGTCAACAAGTTCTTTTACTATATGAAAAAACGATAATATCTAAATATATGAAACCTACGCAGCACTAATAAGCTAAGAGCAGAACCTGAATGCATCATGAAGTATTGTGTAACAGGTGACTTTACTAATCTATATTCTTTTACTGCAGTTATGAGAGAGAACAAAGAGAGAATTTGCAGTTGTCATTATTGAGGATATTATGATCATCACCTGAGAACTGATTGGTCTGCATGTGGAATCTGAATTAAAAGGATTTTTAACACCATTTATTGTTCAATTCTTCAGTATAATTTTTTCCCCCAATTTCATCCCAGGGGCCGGATTGGAGCCTTTGGTGGGCCGAATTTGGCCCCCGGGCCACATGTTTGACACCTGTGTTGTAGAAGATGATGGTGTTTCCACGGTAACTATGTCTCTGACTGTCCAAATAGGTCATATCTGATGATGACAAAAACCTGAATAAGTGTATTTTACACTATTTATTTACATGGATTGGTAAAATTAGTGGATCAACAGGTACTAAACAGTTTATATCAGTAGATGGTTTCGGTCAGTGGGGTAAATTATGGATGAAAAATGGTTAATTAGAGAGAAAAATTCATTAGGGAACTGCCACAAAATTAGCACTGGGTCTTTGTTGTTTAATCTTAGAGTAAAAGATGAGGCCAACAGACTGCCATTGCTAATAAATACCTCAAACAGGTGTGAATGCATTTTCAGATATGGACCTCAGTGTCATAGGTAAATGAAACACAACACAAAAACACCTGACAACAGCACTCACTAGACAGCTTCATGTCATTTTTTATTACACGAAACCTCTATTCTTTATGACAGCTTAGTGAGCTGCAGCTGCATTCATGACAAAGTTACAACACTCTACTGTGGACGATGAAATATTGCCTTTTGCAGTTTAAAGATAAATGAATTACTGATGTTGCTCTCAGTTGACAGCAAGCCCTTAATTAAAACAGTGTGGGATAATGAGAGTTCACCTCCTCTCAAGCATGCACCGCACTAAACTCAGCTGACACAACAGAAAATTCACATGCAACCTTAGACCTGGGGGACAAATTACTCTGGCACCGGCCAGGCAGGGACTGTGCAAGGAGGCAAGGAGCAAATCAATACGCTTTTATAGACCTGAATCATGCCTAAATGTTCCTTCTCTGCTGCTTTAATTCGCCTTCTGGCTGTTTAGATGAAGAGGCAGGCGACATTCACTCACAGTGAGACAGCTGTGATGGAGATCATCATGTTTTCATTCACTTTTCCCTTCCATTAGTTGATGTGAAGTCTCTATGTCAGTCTGTTGAGTCTGGTTTTATTGCCCTGTCTATTTCACATCAGCCTGTATTGGTTCAGGTTACAAATGTAGGAAACAAAGTAAAGTACTTGATCCAAAGTTTGAAGATGCATGTGTTTTGAATTGCTGTTGGACAAAACTCAGGACTGCCATCTATAGGCAAAAATGATAACTGATAAGATTTTTGATAAAAATAGCAATGGAGGTATGTTGTAATTAAAGGCTACGTTTGTGTAAAAAGGATCACTTTCACTGCATGTGGTATTATAACATCCAGATGAACATTTAATAGCATTTATCTAGACATTTATCCACTTACATTACACTTGCATTGAAATATCTCCTAAGCATCATCCCTTAAATGTACTCAAAAGGTTGATGATATAGTGATATTAATTCAAAGATTCCAAAACTAATGTTAATTCTAAATCTCATGCATTTGATAAGCAATAAAATATAATCTTTTTTTTTCTATACTTATTTTTTTTTTTTTTTATCAGAACATAACAAACAATAATCTACAAAAGATAAGAGTCACAGTCTAATACTAATGATAATTTAAGTTACAGTTATGAAATAGCAATCAGGTTACCTAATTAATTTGATTTTTAGTTCAGCAATTTATATAGCATTTAACACGACTTTGAGAAATCCACAAATTGATTGTATTTAAAGAAACTAATCAATTTGCCCATATCTTATTATGTAAAATTCAGCTTGCAGCCTCAGCATAAATGTTAATCTCTCCATTTTGTGAATTTCATCAACAATTTTCAACCAGTTCTCCAGCACCGGTGGGTCAAGTTGAAACCATAAAATATCATCTTTATCAAACCTTGCACTAACATTGTGGCCTGTGCTCTCAGATTTGGTATTGTAAGAATTCATATGACTTCTCATATAAGAATACTAATAATACATATTGTACTGTGTTAACCCATAAGGAACCAGTGATGATTTTTTCCTCTGTATTTAACTATTCTTTATTGATTTATCACAATTTATTATGATATTATCCTATGTATCCTATGTAAATCATCTATTTTCTTATATGTAATTTTCAGATTGTGTAAATATAAAAAAAAACAACCTCAGAATAAAGTTTTGTTTACTATATCAGAAACAGGGAAAACTGAAGAAAATGTGACTTTTTCAACCAAATATATCATTAATTGACATAAATCAAGCGTCTCCGTCTACTGTTATTTATCCAAATTCCATGTATTTTACTCGCAAATCAATGTTGTAGAAGATCGCAGTGTTTCCACATTTACAATATTAGCGTCTGAACGTCCAAATGGGTCATATCTGATGATCATGAAAAGATGAAAAACTGCATTTTACACAGATTATTTACATGGATTGATAGGATCAGTGGATCAACGAGGATTAAACATTTTAGATCAGTATACAATATGCCTTTGGTCACCAGTGGCTCTTTATGGGTAAATATTGAAAATCACATGATATATTTATGAGAAGTAGTCAGCTCCTTTGGCCCTTAACCAGGATGATGAACTATACACTGAGTGGACAGGGGCCCTCAGAAATCCCAGTGGCGCCTCTTGTGTATGCACTGACCGCTCAACCAGTGAATTCCAGCAGGAGTTGGTACTGTGGGTCTGTTTCAACACAATGACAACACACATAAAGGCTCATTCACACAACTTATCGAATCTGCCTGGCTTCATCAATACACACACACACACACACACACACACACACACACAACTGAACGCTCCGGTGTCCCTGAGTGACCGCTGTCTCTGCTTCTGCCAATTATCACACAGGCTGACCTTCATTTTACCTACACTGACTCAGCAGTTGCTGTTAATGTTAAGTGATTATGGTGCTGGTGTGAGAGGCATTTGTCAAGGATCAGTCCTACAACCTCTTAACCACATTTTAAAAGGCTCAAAAGCCTCTGAGGCCATAAATTGCAACTATCCGGAAACAGTTGAGAGGCTAATTGATTCTGCTAATGGCCAAAAGTTAATGATGAGGACGATTTACCACATAGGTTTATTGTGGCACATAAAATCCATTTTATCATATAGTCAGCATTGTGAGATGTACAATTATTACCATATTTATATGATAATCCCCTCCTCCCTGCATAATGCATGATCAAACGCGCTATAATTTTATCATTTTGTTTTGTTAAATATTAGTAATTGTAATCAGCGCAACCAGACTGTTTCATCTGAATTTATTTTCCAACATAATCAGGAAAATTTACGTAAATACATCCCTTCCCAAGTGGTATCTTTCCGGTCGGTCATCCTTGTCTTTACATCTTGATAAATCACACATTTGAGGTATTTATATCAAACGCAGTAACTTACAGGCCAGTATATTTACCAATCGCAAATCTGTGCTTAGTATTTTCCTCAAAATATGATCATTTAGTATCTCTGTGACTTTCCATCTGCAAAGCTGTAAGTAGATAAGATTAATATTCAGATTGAAAAGATAGTAGTATTATTCCCGTCGGCAGGTCGTTAATATTAGCTTGCATATATTCCCATACATGGAATCATTTTCTGCTGTAAAAAAAAAAAAAAAACTTTGGTCGACCTTTCACGACACTCTGTACTTGCTTGTAATTAGATTTGGCCCATGTCAAGGTGAGAGAGTTATTTTGAGTGAATATCTGATACGGGAGGTAAGGCTAATAAATGGAGGTCAGGTGTCAGTGACTCAGGCTGTGCTATATGAAATGGATATGTATTAAGGAACCTGAAGTCATCAATAGGTTTCATATTTTCAGTATTGAGTGGCAGCGCAATGTAGGCCATGAAGCACTGTCACTGCAGAACTGATTCAAACAGGAGCCCAGGTTGACTTATTTTTAGGGATGATAAATTATATGTAAAGCTGTAATTTTTATGGCAGTGTCACAGTGTTGATGAGGTGGATTTATTTTAGTTATCTCCTGAAAAATTTGAATCACCCTTCACTGGAGAGGTGAACAAAATAGAGGGTTATTTGGGTTACCTTCTTCGTGACAATCTAACCCAGTGTCTTTCTACTGTGGGGTTGCGACACCACATGGGGTCACCTGCAATTCAAACGGAGTTGCCTGAAATTTCTAGTAAATGCCAAAAAAAAAAAAAGACTAATTAAAATATTTTTAATGATTCAATATATATTTCATTATAATTAAAATACCACACACTTTTCTCTTAAAAATGGAGTTCAAATAAAATACAGGATGTAATATCTGAGAGGGCAGATCTTGATTGTTCTAATCATGTGACCACATGTGTTACTACACTTCAACCTGCCTGAACACAGACACACTCGCAGACACAAAACTGGACTGAACAGAGAATGGAAAGATGTCTTTGCCCTCCTGGCCCCATTAAGACATGAGACAAGAGTAACTGAGAAGCTGAACCAAAAATGTGCATTATGTACATTATATAACCTAACTGTTCCAACTGCAACATAGTATAGCAAACTACTACACGATCAAAAACAAATTAATTTTTTTTAGTTATTTTGCATGTTTGGGGTCGCCAGAAATTTGTGATGTTAAAATGGGGCTAAAAAAGTTTGAGAACCACTGATCTAACAAACAAGAGAAGGTGATTCAGTGGATAGTGTAGAAGAACTGAATGTTAGAGAAGAAGGAGAAGAAGAAGATGATGATGACGAAGCGGAAGAAGGGGAAGAAGAGGTAGAAGAAGAAGAAGACGAAAAAGCAGAAGGAGCAGAAGAAAGAGAAGAAGTAGGAGAAGAAGAAGCAGAAGGAGCAGAAGAAGGAGAAGAAGAAGATGATGATGATGAAGAAGAAGCAGAAGAGGAAGAAGGAGAAGAAGAAGAAGATGATGAAGAAGAGTAAGAAGGGGAAGAAGAAGAGGTAGAAGGAGAAGAAGACGAAGAAGCAGAAGTAGAAGAAGAAGTAGAAGGAGATGATGATGATGATGATGATGAAGAAGAAGAAGAAGAAGGGTTGCCTGTCAAATTCCCTCGAGTAGAAGAAACATTTTTGAGTTTGATTAAACCATTTAACCCCGTTTGCTTCCCAGGCAGCCCACTACTAGTCTTTTGTGTGACTGGTTAAAATCAGAGGGTCGGTTCTATTGTGTCTATTACATGTTCATATGTATAATATAGATAATAGTAATATAAATATATATGAAAATAAAGCTTCTTCCTCTTTTGGCTCAGGTTTGCACTCCCCCCCCCGTCTGCATCAGACTGTTTAATGCCATAGTTGAACTGCATTGACTTAACTTACTATTTTCACTATCCTTATAAATAATGTTATAATAATGAACTCTTTGTTTAAATTTGACATGATGCATAGAGGTGCAGTGTTTAGCAGCGTCACCTCACAGCAAGAAGGTCCTGGATCTGAACCCAGAGTTGTCCAGTGTCAGCAGGGATCGGCTCCGGAGTGAACTCATTGTGTCCAGATGATAAATCCTCTCGACTTTGATAATGTGAATGTTAAAGCTGATTTCAGGTCAGGATGAAACAGCAGAGTCTGAAAATACTCTCCATCCTTTTGCACGTCTCTTCTCTTGGTCCAAATCAGGAGACTAAATATAAAGACAAATGACCTAAATGAAGTCAATTTTCTGAGCTTCTGTAATGAGCCGTGGAGTAGAGCAGCGGATTCACGTCTGACTGAATCTGAGCATTGATCGGTAATTACAGCTGTTAATCACTTGTTTAACCCCCCCCACCCCCACCTGTCTGAAAACACCTACCAGTGGACAAAACCTGCCGTCATTGGGCAGATTCCAAACCACAGAAATTGCATTATTATTATTATTATTATTATTATTATTATTATTATTATTAGAAGGAAGTAAAATTCCTGTTTCCTTTCAGGCCATTTGAATTACAAAATGCTGATATGCAATGATGCAAAAAAATAAATAAATAAATAAAAAAAATAATAAGGATTCATCATTTGACCCTCCTGGGGGGCCTCATTAGTTCACCAGGTAGATTTTGCACCACAGAGGCTGAGGATTTATCACAGTGACCGGGGTTCAGTCCTCACCTGAGGCCTTTTTCCTGCATGTTGTCCCCCTTTGACCTCTCCTGACTGTCCAATCTATCCCTACTGCATGTATGGTGTAACATAATAAATGCCCCCTATATAACATCATTTATCAGGTTGTCCTGATGTAATGTTTCACTTAATAATGTTATCATACATGGTTTACTGGCACAAAGGATGAACATAGTCATACTCACAGCTTTCACATTAACAAGGTCACTTTATTTGTCTTTATTTATCTATTTATTTTATTTTTATTTTTTTATATTTGTTATATTTTTATATACACAGATAGTCCCTGGGTTACTCTGTTCCTACGCTATCGACATTACCTGAATTTCCACGTAAGTCGGAATTAACCTTTTAGTACCCCTAAATACACCCTAAATCTCTAAATAACTACCCAAATACATGTATTATTCTTCATATTGATAAAATAAAGTAAAAAAATAAGATACTGTACTTAATTGTACATACAGAATACAGTACGTAATGTATGTACAGTAATAGCAGACGAGACTCCGGCATCGTGAAGTCGAAATAACGTAAGCCGGGTACGTAGTAACCCAAGGACTACCTGTATATATAAATTTATTTGTGTATTTGGATTCTATTCGTTCATAAAGTTTGAATTTGACCCCTCCTGTCTGAAAAATAAATAAATAAATTTAACCCTCCAGGTGCTGCAAAGAGATCTTTATATTAATTTTTTGGCAAAAATCAAGCAGATTTCTATAACCTGTTTAAATTCCTGCTTAATTTGTTACATCAATAAGTAGTTACATCAACATTTGTACATATAAGGGCAAGACTTCCTATGAACATTTGTAGTTCATACTGAAAATATGTCCATTACCTAAAATGTTCAGTTGCCAGTTGTATTAACAAACACAAGAGACTCAATAGGACAGAGAACAAGCTGGAGGGGGCGGGGCATGAAGTGGCTCATGTGCATTTAAAGGGCCAGCGCTCAAAACCACCTTTCTGGTGTCATTCCTCAGAAATAGGGTTGAAATTGGACCTGTGGAGTTGAATTAATGAAGAATTCAGACCCAACAGTTTATGCAGACCACAGGGAAATGTTTTAAAATGTATAATTCCATTTAAAATAAAAGCAAAATATCACTCATTTAAGAAGTTTCATTTGTTTTTTGTTGAATTTATGAAATTCATTCATTGTAAAATACTCATAAAACGAATGAAATATCTTCAAAGCCATCATTATTCTCTACAAAGTATCAAATAGAACGATCACAAAGAGGTCATTTTACAAATGTATTTGTACTTCTTGAATGTACAAGGCCTTTCCTGCTCATTAAGTAGATAATAAAGTTAGAACTGATATAAAAACAGTAGGATTCACTTCATCTGATATTTGTGTATCAACATCATTTTAAAGGCAAAAAAGTAAATATTTTCGGATATGTCTGGTACTGTAATCATTTTGGCCACTGCTGTATACAAAATCACCATCCCTCCTATTAGATTGGACCTGTGAAATAAATCACCTTCATCAGCTCAATCATCACCTCTTCACATTTTTAGTTCAATGAAGGCTTGGAAATACCTATAAAAACACCCCCAAAAACAGTAGTATCACATTATTTTTATTTTGAAAGTCTCTAAAATATATATTCATGGTTGTCCTGAGTGAAGTGAATAAAATCTTACTCAAATTTGACTCAAACTTTTGCTTTGATTTGGTTTGATTCAACCCAGATGAGATATTCTACAGCAAGGTAAACAGCCTTTTCACTAAAAAAAAACCCAAAAACGCATATTTTGAGACTATGAAAAATAAGAGGTTAGTTTTAAGGTAACGTTGGCTAAGTAATGCATGAATGTTTTGGGTTGAATCAAATAGACCCCTTTCTAGCACTTTAAGGTTCTGTGTGTAAAACAGTAGAGAACAGATCACTGGCCACTTGTTTCCTTTCAGAAGTTTACTAAAACCAGCTGTGAGACCATGTCAGAACCCAAGGACAAACTTTCTGCACAAAGTTGCAACTCCTTCGCCAACGTAAACACAGCCTGACCAAACTGCAGTGACCTCTGTCCCTGGTGGTGCCTTGGTTTGGTTGCGTTACACTCCCTCATTATAACACATAGGACTCTTTCCCCCTGTGTAATTACACACTCACTCCCAGCCAGTAGCTCTTTAATGACAACTAAAAATTTGGATGAAAAAGACTAAACTTTTATTTATAGATTTACATTCCACTTAATAATACAAAGGAGGGGGGGTTGGATGTTATTGTCAGTAAAGTTGGTCTGACTGGAGCCAGACTCATGGGCCAGACAGTTTTATTGCATTGTGGGATTACTTGCTGGCTGAAATGAAAGTGCATCGTCACGGCTACCAGACCCCTGATCCTGGGTTCTGCTGAAGGACCAAAGCATGACCTCTGAAGGTAGCACAGCCCGGGGAGAGTTTTATACAAGAACAAACACGTAGCTTGGCCAAAAGAGGAATGCCCCGTGACATTTGGGTCGATATCACCACAGGAGACACTGCGATATTTAGCTAATTGGGAAACAAAAGCGATCCAACTGCGGAGTTCAACTCAGGTAATATTTTGTTTACACACACTGAAACTAAACTTGTAAGAAAGCTGAGCTAAAAAGCTATACATAAGCATAAAAAAACAAATCAATGCATTTTGTAACTTTTATTTAACCAGGAATATTCAATAATGAAATAAGTAATTTTAAAGGAAGTGCAGTGACCATAGTAATATTTGTAATAGGATGTACTGTGAAAAATTATTAGGCACAAGTAATTCTGTACCTTCATGACATTATTTAAGTATGTGATTTAACCTGTGGTGGACCGTCAATATGTAAATTAAATTTAATCAATAAAAATGAATGGTTAAAACTATTTTCCTTATTATTGGGTTATACTTACACTTATATTTTTCTCATTCCAATGCAGCTGTCAAGTTGAACCTGTTTATTTATTTTTTATTATTATTAATCATTGCATCATATTTTATAAAATGATATGTGTTAAAATTATATGTATTTTTTATGTTTTGTAATATCTTTAATTATGCCGTTTAGATAAGTGCCTTTAAATAAATGCTGTGAGGTACATTGTATGACCATTGTTGGAATGTAACAAACTAAAAGTAATTTGTTACTGTACTTTTTAGTAAATTTTGTATGTGTCTGTACTTTATTTAAGTAAATGTATGGAGGGGTACTTTTTACTTTAACATTATTACATTTTAGAGTGGGTATCTCTACTTTTTACTCTACTACTTTTTGTGTTTGTGCATTTTTGTGTTTGCATCAGTGTAATGCAGCTGTAGAGGTACAGATGGATTGATCTCTCCCAAAAGAGTGCAGCTCAATTCAAAAACTTTAAAAATCAACTCCTTTTGAAATTGAATCATAAACACTGGTAATATTCAGATTTAAAATCATCTGGTCTTTTGGGTCGATTACTGTGCCAGAACATTCTGTTTATTGTGGGTCCTCTTTACAGCTTTGACCCCAGAGCTTGTTATGCCTCTGTTTACTGTGCTCAGTATTAAATACGTTGGGTGGGCAATCTTAATGCTGGTTATTTCTTTGTATATTTATAAAACATCCAATTCCATCACTTTTAATAAATATTTACTTTATTAAGTACAGCTGTTAAATCTGGATCAAATATTTTTACTTATTCAAAATGAATACCATCATATTGCTACTTATTTTAACTAAGGTACTTTTTTGCCCTTTTATCTGTATTTTTATGTATATTAAAGAAGGAGTACTTCATCCACCACTGTGTATGACTAAACAATGAAATAAAAAATTATTCTGGACGTATGTTTCTGAACTTAAATATTGTAGTGAATGAATAGTGGCAATCAATTGAAAATGGGAAACAACTGTATAGAAAACTGTATCATTTGCATATAATCAAATCCTCATAATGATGAAAGTTGTCGCTTTTTGCTTCCATTTGGTGTCGGATCATTTCTGAATCACTTGAATGCATCTTTCCTCAAAACAACAGTAATTTTAGAAAACACTTTTCCTGTAAAGTCACATGAGGAAGGAAGCGAAGAAGTGAATGTCAAAGGTCAGCACGTATATCCTGATTGTCGTTCACACTATCACACTTCTTTACTAATGAAAGCGGGGCTTCTGTGGGCCTCTTCCAAGTGTCCCCTCCCCTCCTCATCCGAACAGCATGCATTAACATGTGATTGGTCAGTGGGGAGTAACCTGGGATCATTACTGCCAATAAACCTGAGAGTGCATGAAGGTTCAATATGACAGGAGGAATAAGGCAGAAAAAAGCATAATTTGTTGGAAATTCGTCCTATCATGACCCCAAATGAAGAACACGATGAGCCTTTTGTATTTTTTTGTGTGCTTCTAACAGTCCAGAAATGAAAGTCAAACTAATCAGATCTAATTTATTTTCCCCGCTGGCAGAGACAGTGGAAATGTCCTGTTTTGTCTTTAGTTTGCGGTCTTCTCCTCTTCCTCTGAAGCCGCGGGGGCAGCTGCCTCCAACTCCTGACCGTCACAGCGTGAGCACGGAGCTGGCCGGCGTTAAGTCTCAGTAATTAAGACTCCATGCTGTTCGACTTAAAAAGCTCCTAAATGGGCCTCCCACAGCCCCCCGACCCTGCCTGTTAGAAGTAATTTATTCGATTTGACACGAGTTGTGCTTCACCTCATCCTCGCCTCCGTGCAACACACGCCTGTGTTATGGTTGAACAATGGAGTTCTCCTCTTTCTTTTGTCTCTATCTGCCTTTGTCATCCCCACTTGTGTATATGATCGCGGTTGTGTTTAATTAAGTCAAAAGTACCTCTGATTTACAGGACAGCATGGATGACTAAGAAGTGATCCATTAGGAAAGTACTGAAATGAGAGACAAGACGACCAAAACAAAGACAAGGATGTATAGATAAATAGATATTTGACAGACTCTTGCACATGAAATAACACTTCATCATCATTAACTACGATGGCAATCACCGCTTAAGGACGATGAATGCTTTCTGAACAATCTCAATCAAATCAGCTGCTTCGTATAGCTCTGGTTGTGTAAGCGCTTGATTATGAAACATAAAAAGAAGACATAAACAATGAATAATTAAGAGAAAATATACACTCAGCCATCTTACCCCAGGGGAGTAATCAGAAAAAAGTCCCAAAAAACAAAGTAACGCCAAGAGGAAGAACACAAAACAAAGGGAAATAACTTTGATTAAGATATAATGAGGATATATAATCTTTTATTATTGGATTATGTGACTATGTGTGTGAGGACATTATGAAGGCAGTTGTTTTAATGACGCAGGCCTATATCTGCTTTAGATACGTCAATGCTCTGTGTGCCCCTGTAGTAAATCAGAGCTATAAATCAGATATGTTAAGGCCGCGCTGATGTTGCCGTTACAAAAAAGCACATGTCCTGACTGTAAGCCGGAGCCTTGGTCATACATCATCCTGCAGAACAGCTGAGTGTGACAGTCTCATCTGTCCCAGTCAGGAGAGGCATCCCTGGAAGATAAAAGGCTGAAGACAGAGGCAGGAAAACCGTCGGTAAACACAAATCAGAGCTAAACAGACAACAAAGCTTTTAAAACCCAAACTAACCGACTGATTCATAATAAGCTGAGCTCGCAGGATTAAGGTGAGGTGAGGTTTTATGGCCACTTCTCTGCTCCAAAGACCTGGAACTAACAACAACAGGCTCCGGTGGTGGTCCCTGGGGCCGCTGAGCTCTGACAGCACACTACTAAAGCAGTCAGGAGTCACATGACGTGTGCCTTCACGTGCATAAATGCGCAGTTGGTGGTAGCTGAGGGAGGAGCGGACGGCCTGTCCGGCTGTCTGACCGCATCCACCGAGCCCAACTGTTCCCAGTAAAACATGCAGAGTATCAGAGACTGGGAGTGGTGGCCGTCTGGTCGGTCAGATAAAATGCTGCTTAATGAGTCTTATAGTCACAGACTGACACAGACAGGTGAGACAAACACTGCTTTCCAACTAAAAATAACAAGACAGGTCTTAGTGAACAGCAGACAGACAAACAGACAGACAGACGGTCTGTTAGAAGGCTTTTTCTACTTTGTACAACCAGACAAACAGTAGCAGTTGGAGCAGCATGTAACACTCGTAAAAGAAAAACAGACTTGACCTCTCAAAGAAACAGATTTTACCCAATAAAGACCCACTGTTACTTATGTGTTTTTGTGAAATTTTCTCTAAATGTAACCTTTCTGATCTGATTTATTATTCATTTATTATTATATTATTTTCAGTATTTTGCATTTTTATCAGTATAAAGCAGATACTTTCCTATATTTTATTCACTGCTTATGTAGATATTGGTAAAATCTCATATTAAAGTTAAAGATTTTTGCATCAAAAACAGAAAAAACTGTGGAAACAGTTGACTTTTTCAGCAAAAATCTATCATTAACTGAACATAAACCAAGCGTTTCCATTCACTGCCTTTGATACAATGCCATAGGTTTTACTGATGAATCAATGTTGTAGAATATGTAGGTGTTTCCATGGTAACTATGGAGCCTCTGAACATCCAAATAGGTTATATCTGATGACCATAAGATGACAAACTGTATTTTACACCAATTATTTCCATGTATTGATAGGATTAATGGATCAACAGGTATTAAACAGTTTAGATCAG
>JAPSES010000144.1:14880019-14897565 GCA_029822895.1 Maxillicosta whitleyi
CCAATGATAACTAATAGAGAATCCTTTAAAAAATTCCTGGATCCAGACAGTGATCCGGATCACCTCCAAAATGTAATAATCTGTTCCTTGTCTCAGAGCGAACAACAACTTTTTGAGTTATGTTGCTAACAGACAAACAGACAAACAAACAAACAAACAAACGCTGGCAAAAACATAACCTCCTTGGCGGAGGTAATGAAAGAATCCATGCACATTTCAGAAAATAAAGTTACTAAGTTATGTCAGTCTGATAGAGTATTTGTGTAAATTGTTGTGGTTCCATTTGCACAGATATAAAAACATTTGCAATCCAAGTGTGTTGCAAAAACTGCCCATTGATTTGGAAGTTTTCATGTCATCCGCTATTATTTGAAACAGTGACTGAGAATGTGATTGCGAACTTTATACATTAAGGCAAATTTTGTGATTTAGCTAACTTTTACATTAGATTTCATATTATGACTATACAGAGATAGAGCTTTTTCACAGCGGCCATTTTGATCTGTTAAAATGTTACTTCTAGATCGTATCTGTCTTTAATTTAACCAGGTGAAAAAAACAAAACAAAACAAAACAAATACAAATGCAGTGATGGCAAAGTGAGACAATGGCATCTCGTGTGGATAAATGGCATTTTTAATCTAATTTGTTTATTTTCATTTATTTTTTCTGATTATGCCCCATTTTTCTCCTTTCTTCTCTCTCTTCTTCTCATTTAGTTTCAGTTACCTAATGATTATCTTTGGTCATATCCTTGATTTATTATTATTATTATTTTTGTGTAAAGCCCTCGTCACACACATACATCTTATACACTTCACCATACACAGAATATTTACACAACCAAGACAGAACATTAAATCATACTACCTGGTAAGTCAGACATTTTGTTTCTTTTGTATATTACATGTTATTTATTACACCCCCCCCCCCCCCCCCAAACACACACACACACACACACCACCCACTTCCCTGCACATTATAATGACTTAATGTCAATGTAAGTATTGTATAATATTACATACATACATGAGGCTCCATGTCACTTGGTGTCACTTCAGTAAATATTAAAACATAATAAAAAAATAACTTGGTTAAATCATCATAAAGTTCAAAATGATAAACCAAAACCTTTCACACATTTTGAATAATAATAAAATATCAAGTGCCGTACATTAAAAGATCATTGTAAAAAAAAAAAAAAAGGTTAAAGATTGATTTCAGTGCAAAACTTACACCTTGGATTAGATCATGATCATGATGGAACATAAATAAATAAAATTATTGTTAATATTACAGGTAAGGGATTTTTAGTAGAAAAATATCCGCAATGAAAAAGGAGGATTGTGACTATTATCTAATATGTATCTAATGTGGATAGATATGATATGGGTGATGTGAATATGTACATAAATCTGTATTCATCAGTTTACGTTAATAATTTCATGAAGGTAAATGGGAAAAAGCAGAATTCCAGAACACATTTGAATGCAATAATGTTTTGTTTTTTTTATTGCAAACCAAGAAACAAAATACAATCTAGCGCACTTTCATCTCTGATTCCTGTGAGACATCAATCATTCAAAGAACATACAAAGTAATTGGTCAGAAACTCTCAAGAACAAATATAAAATGCAGTGAAAACAGAATCGCTCTCCACATATCATGAGACAAGAGCTCCTCAAACGCTCGTAAGATAAACTAATACTCTGTGAAAATTACAGACCTCATACAAAAAATAAGATTTCTTTTTTTTCCTCAATAATAATAATAAAAAAAAACAAAAAAAAAAAAACAGCCAGCATATTTACAGGACAATAATATTTTCTATGAATCTGGCTTGCCTAAATTCCCAGTGAATCTTTACTTATTATAATTTCCTCAGTAACTAACTTGTTACACGTGTCCTTGCAAAGTGTATAAGGCATGACAATCAACCTTTTGTCTAGTTTGATGTTTTCAACAACAAATCTTAAATATCATGGATGGAAGACATATTAAAGGAGCAGTCTGTCCTTTTTCATGTACTAGAAACTTTTAAATTCTTCTTTTAACTTTTCTGTGCATTGCTCAGCCCATCTAAGGCACCAACTATTCAGTAGGGGGCTTCTAATATGTACTGTACATAAACATTTAAACCAAAAGCCTGCTGAGAAAAGAGCGGATCCTACACTAACCTATCAGCATTATGTACATGTATATAAACATCAATGAAAAGAAATAATGAACATAGTAGGCAGCGAATAACTTAATTTACATGAAATCAGTTGGTGACTAACCAAAAAAAACAAAACAAAAAAAAACCTTCCAAAAATGGAGAACTTTACAAAACATTCATCACTTCAACTCATTATGCTTTTGTCAAACAAAGTAAACAGTCTTCAGAGATTAGGCAGAGACTGATGAAAAGATCATTTTCCCCTGGAATTTAGAGCAGAGACAGCAGTTTGTGTGGAGCGGCCGTGCTAAAAACGAAACAAGTTGACAGCTATGAATCAGCCATATAAAAAAAAAAAGTGTGTATGCAGACTCGGATGTGCTATATATCACTGTGTAAGAGAACTTGCCAAGCGTAGAGGGAGGAAAAAAAATAAAAGTTAATTAAAAAGCCCAAAGTCTGAGGTGAGGACTGCTCTTTGAATGCAGGCTGCAGCGGCAGATGTGTGGTGCCCAGTGCGTGTGTGAGTCTATGAGAGTGAGAGCGAGCTAAACAGATTAAAGTAGGTTATTCTCAGACATCTAAACCTTTCGACCGAAGCTCTGGCGGGGCCGTATGGGAAAAAAAGGGTGGAGAAGTGGGGGAAGAAAATAGAAAATGTGCACCCACAATCTATAAAACCCCAATAAGAAAGACTGAGACCTCAAAATACACACAACCTCCATCCAGGATTCACTGCAGCACACATATATGGTAACGTCTTCAAGCAACAAACACCCTGATTGACTAAATGGGGAACCTTTCTAAAGGGTATGTTTTCCCTTTCATGTGAGGGTTAGGAGAGGCCGCTTTGATCCATGTATCATTCCTGAGGAAACACAAAAAGCACTAAGTGGAAAGTGTAAGGTCAAATCAAGAGATGAGATCACTGATGATGTCAACGCTTTTGTTTCAACTTAATGTCACTGGGTTTGTTGTTTGTAGGGAAAGAAAAAAAAAAATCCCTTGGGGAGCCATTACACAGGCAGCTTTAACCTACATAGTTCGTAAACCCATTTTTTTTTTCACTCATGTATTAAATTTCTACTTTCCATGATCACTGTATATCCTTGGAGGAATTGCAGAGGAGCCAAACCCCAACATTAGCCCGTTCTGTGATCAGTAGTGACGTTAGCCGCTCACAAGTTTCCAACTGTGTCACAAGGTATTTGAACTAATCGTGCTTATAACTCAAGCAAGACAAACCTTAAGAATCCGCGCCCGGCCAGCACTCTCTATATCAACAAGTATTTTGCTTATTTACCATCTTGAATAATGACTTTGGGGTGTTGAGCGGGAGCAGTGAAAATGTCGGTGGTTTACGAAGCCACAAAACATCAGATGATGACAGCTCTGATAGTCACATCTGGTATTTATAACACTTTTGCTTTGATGCCACTTTTAAAATAAAAAAAAAAACCTATAAGAGCTGATCTGTGTCAGTGTTACAGACGGAGGACACAGAGGAAGGAAAATGGAAAAGACACCAACGCAGCCTGTTATCATGGCATAGTGGAGAAGTCTAAGGCCTAGTTGGCCACCTTTGATGTTTGCTGACAACTGTAATAACAGAGTTGTGCTTTTTTATATCCAGAGTGTGACTGGTCCGATGTTTCAATACTGATTATTGCATTTGGTTAAGAACACAAATATGTGTAGAGCAAATAAAGTGAAGCCCAGAGTTATAACGTGTTTACAAGGGGCAGTGTCTTTTGAGATGTACTTGCTTTTCCCTCAGGACGAAGCCTGTGAAATTCTCCCTTTTATTCATGTGTTTGACCAACTTTCCCTTTACTCAACAAGATATTTTGCTTGTAAAAACACATGCAGTATAATCTACTTTAAATACTTGTCGCAGCCATGATGAAGACTTCAGCTGTATGAAAATCAGGTAATCAGGAGTTTTTAAATGCCACAGAAGTCGTGAGGTTTTGTGATAACGTAACACACTGGAGCAGAGTTCAGTCAGTCAAAGATATAAATACTTCAATAACAAGGGCCTGAACACCTTGACCTTTGACCTGTGGCAAAGACAGGTGCAAACACAAACAAGCAGAATATAAAACTTCATTCACATCAGTTGAAAATGTCACTGTATGCCACATCCTCTTAAGCCTACTGAGATAAGATCATTGAGGTGTTCCAGCTGATTTGTAGCTCCTCAAAATGCTACAAAGTGTGAGTACAATCCACATATGTGTCCTTAAGGTTGAGTGGTTACAATCAAGGCAGAGCAGTATTGTTCGAAGGGCTCATCGGGAAACTGAGCTGAGACATTTCATTAGTCCTTTAACTGGAAAGACATGACTGTTAATGATATTTATATCTGTCACTCGTTAAATTACTCTCAGTCAGTCTGTCAGTCAGTTGTCCTTTTTTTCCCTTTTCTCTCAAACATACCATTCCCTGCGAGAAATCACAGATCCGTCCATGTGGGACACGTAGTCGCTGTCTGTACCATTGTCGTAACAGTCATCGGGAAGGTAGGGGGAGCCGTTGTTCACTATGGGGCTGTGAACAGGAGGCCCACAGGGGTGCATGTTTTGGGTGTTGTAGTGATCAGCATAGTAGTTTCCCTCTTTGAGGCCCCTGTGGTTGTCCCCCCTGTCAGCCCAGTCGTCCCTCTCCTTGCGATCAGTGGTATAGTCGGGGTAGATGATGTCTCCACCCAGTTTGGGTTTGAGCTCCTGGCTGCCTTTGCTCCCTTTGTCCCCGTAGACCTCCTGCAGCTCGTGCGGCTGCAGCACGTCCAGCTGAGCCTCTTTCTGCATGTCCGAGGGTCCCAGGTACTGCTTGGTGTAGTAGTCTCCCCTGAAGGTTCTGCGAGAGCGCATGAAGCACGCTCCACCCAGGATCAGCAGAAGGATCAGAAACAGAACTCCGCCCACAGCGCCACCGACTATGGTGCCGAGGCTGCTGTCAGGTAAAGAGGCCAGGGTTGGGGAGGTGAACAGCGATTTCTGTTGGTCTGCTGCAGTGCCGGTTCTTGATGTGTCATGGAGGAGAGATGCAGTGGTGCTGGGGGCAGCTGTGGTGGGTGGAGGATCTGCAGAGCAAACGTGATGAGAAGGTTAAATCAAGCAAGGATGGTAGATGGGAGGAGGAGCGTTTTCACTCCACTTTTTTTTTTACTCCACATTTGTCTGATAGCTTCAGTTTCTTTTCAGATTAAAATCTTTCATCCCTTTCCTATTCAGTGAAAACCTAGTGTCTCAAAGTTTTTTTTTCTTTACATGTTTATGACATACCTGAGGGTTACTGTTCCTTCACTGACAAATTCTAAAGCCCTTTGAAATGTCACAAAATGCACTGACTGTTTAGAGCTTAATGGATTTCATAGGACAGTAATGCTGCAAACATGTGAAGATCTTACAGACTGTGATGCATTGCGGGGTTTTCTCCAAATTGTGGCTTTTGTGTTGCTACTTTATGTGTTGCTGTTATTTGGCTGAAAACATTTTTTCCCCCAGCATCCATGTGACCCTCCCGAGGATTTAACAGTTCGGAAAATGAACAAATGAACAATATTTAGAAAAATAGCTCAAGGAAACACTTAAAAATCTCATAATGGAGCACTGCTGTAAACCTGACTACAGAAAAGTCAATAAAGTAGGCAAAAAGGAGGAGCCTCAAACATGAACAGCAGTAAAATGCAGCAAACATATAATACGACAGTAATCCGAATTCAAAAGCATCATATAAAATAGTGACAACAATAACAGGGCCCAGTTTACGGCACAATGACAGCTTTCACTTTCAATGCTTAAATTTATGGTCATGGAAGCAGAACTTTTACTTGTGTGGTATCAGTGCTATTCTTAAAGAATCTGAGTACTTACACCATTGGTGAGGGGTTCTAAAATAAAGAAAAAGAGAGACTGCACTTCTATAAAGAGACTGTAAGTTCTAGATGACTGACAAAGCGAGTGTGAATGGTTCTTCAATTAATTTATAACAACGCTGCACATTGTTAAAGCACAGACATGCCTCTCTTGAGACCAAAGAATCTGTTGAAAGCTGCGCTGTAGAGCAAAAAGGAGGAAATGAGAGGGCCAAGAAAAGGTTAAGTACTAACTGTCACTGTGTGTGTGCTGAGAGAGAGGGAGAGTGATAGAAGGACAGAGGACATGCGCTCATGAGCATCTGAGTGAGTGTGATTAGCTCTACCCCCCTTTTCTTTCTAAACCCTGCTGTGGGGAAGTCATGTGAGAAGATGAAACACTGTGTGATCGATGGGAGGCTCCTGCATCTGATTTGTCCGCTGGTGGCTGCCATTTGTGACAGCAGCCAGAGCCAGAGAAAAGGGGTGTGTGGAGCTCAAGGTCAGGATGAGTGTCTCCATTCTGACCTCCAGCCTCTAGGGCTAGGAGCAGCCTGATACCCACAGTCAATCCTCGCAAAAGCACATCAAAGCTCTGGCTACAAAGCAATGTGGCTCGGACAAGCAGAGGTCTGCATCTTTAGGAGGCTTTAAGGTACTGGTTATCAAACCGGAATCCTCAAAGAGCCGTAATGATTTGTGTAACTGAGAAAGAATGTAATTAGCTACAATTATATAATGTGCATGCCTGAAGGATCAGCAGTAAAGTAAAAGCATAAGAGAGGATAACAGAAACAGATCAAGGTCAGTGAATTGATGCACTGGCAAACATCTTCCTCGTCAGTCACCATCAATCCAACCCTGGAGGCGGACATTTTAACCTCACATAGGTTATGAGCATCTGCAAACATGTAGCTGATCAACTAAGAGACGACCAGCCAAGAACCACAAAGCTGCAGAGACAACTGGGAATGTGAAACAGCTACACAAAGCAGCTACGGTGGGGGGAGGAATATAGAGTAACTATGCTTAACCTGGGTATCTCCACAGGGGAGGGAAGCAAGAGGCCCCCATGCCCAACAAGTCTTAATATTTGACAAGAGAGGCCAGATAATTGCTCAGTGCTAGTCCTTCCTGGACAGGATGTCAGCTGTGCTTTCGTTTGGAGCAGGACTCCAAACCAGGCCTGTAAACAGATGGAGCCTGACAGCCTTTTTTGGGGCTCCTCCAGTTCTTTCCTCTCGACAGTGAGAAACGCGAAGCACTGTGTGTTAGCTGCAGACTACGTGTCCAAAAGCAGCAGTTGCTTTGTTTGGAGAAGGATTAAAAGGAGCAGAGGAGAAATGAAAATAAAAAGGGATGCAGAGTTCTCAGGATACACGCCCTGACTTTACAATGATGAACTCAAGAAGAAACTCTGGACAGACAGGAAGCAGACGAGACTAGTTTAGCATTCTGGGTACTTTCAAAGGTTTATATCAACAAATCACCAGCATTAATTAATATAAATTAGGAAAATTCTAATGGATCTTTTAGGTCTATTACTTCATTACAATATTCATGTTTGAACACAATTGCTTTCAGATTGCAGAACAACATGCATAATACACTTGTTGCAAATCTGTGAACAGGTTATGTTATGTGTGTATGAATGTGTGATGTACTGGCTTGGATTTTGAAGCACAGATCTGTGAAATCTGACCTCAAATAAAACAATGGATTGGCTTTGTGGGTTCATACTTTGTGATGCGTACTCAACCAGCAGGGGTAAACACTCGGCCCCTTATCAGACAAATCTAATGTTGCCAAAACCACAACACTGGAAATGTTTGGTACTGATACTCTTTATCTGCACTCTGTGCTTCTCTGTTGCCAGGAATGTGTGAAAGTAGATCTGGGTAAGGACATTCATACGGAGGCTTAACCCCGCCAGAAGTGCAGAACTGAGTGGTGAGCTTACTGAGAGGGTAATCTTACTTCAAATAAACAAGACCAAAGTCAAAATGCATGAGGAAATTGCTCCTCTGACCTGTTCTCAGAGACAATTTTTTGTATTTAAAAGAAAGTAAAAATCACACAATCACAGTAAACAAGTAGGTGAAACAGTCAAAATGTACCTTGAACCCAGAGGTTCACATCTTTAGAGCGGAGGCCGATGTCATTCATCACTTCACAGCGATATACTCCAGAGTCATTGCGCTCCAATGGGCGAGTGAAGGCAAAGCTATTGTTTGCAATTCTAACCCCCTCTGGCATTGATCCATCCAATCTGTACAAAAATGAAACATTACAGAGATTTCACCAGATGCACTACATTATTCTTTCCTGAACACAAAGGCTGTGAGTTTATAAGTTTATATTTAAGAATCACAGTTTTGAAGTTTGACAGAAAAAAACCTATCCATTACATCATTCTTCCTGTGGTTCTGGTTCTCTCTCGTTGGTCAGCCTGCTGCAACAATTATATGATCACATGATCATCTGGGCTGACTGTACTTCCATTAGTTGTGGCAAAAGCTGCGTACATGAACACAAGGCTTCGATGTCAGGGCAAAAAAGTGAAAATAAAGAGCTTGGCTGTCTAGACGATACTGCTGCTGTCAACTCAAATGAGAGCATGCTTCTTTCTGAAGAAGTCGATGACAAAGAGCTGCCAATAGCACCCGTGTAGCTTTGATGTATGAACCATTTGGAATCTTTTATTTATAGCTGGAAGTCTTCACTGCGGGTGCAGCAGTGCATTCAACAGCTCCAGTGTCCAGGCTCCAAAGTTATGTTCAGAGTCATTTATAGACAAGTCTCCTACTAATGTTTAATTTAAGTCTGTCTAAAACCATGTAAAGATTTGCCATGCAACAGAACCAACCAGCTTATTTATTATGTAATACTTGTACTTGCCAAGACATTTGTAGCAGTAAAACAAAACACAAATCTGTTTTGTATTTTCAACACATTTTGGGAATCGCAAATAAAAATTTACAACTGTGTCATAAATTCAAATGATTCCAAAATGAATACAGGGGGATAATATTGTACTTGATCTAAGAGTAGCTTTGGGAGATACTGACCTTATCCATGAGAAGTGACGAGCTGGTGGGTTGGCTTTGGCTCCACACTCAAACTTCACATTATCTTGACCAACATACCAGTTTTTGCCAATTCCCATTATTGAGACCATTGGTGCAACTGTAAAAAAAAAAGAAAAAGAAAAAAGAAAAGAAAAATAATTAGAATGTTCAATATTTCTAAGTCCTGCAGCTTCATCAACAGTAATGGTGACTTTACCACTAGGTAACAGTAACTGACCTCTACTCACTCTCTCAGTTATCAGGTATGTAATTTTCCACTGCAGATGAAGTGCATTGTCAGTGTACCAGGGAGCAGGTACTAGCCACTACTTTTCCCCAATGAAAAACCAAAAAACTGCAAGTAGAGATGAGCTGACAAGAGCCAGGGCTATAGCAGTGGAGGCACGTCATAAGGTCGCGCTTGCAGGTTTTAAATAGCATGGGTCATTTATTTTATTTTATCTTTATTTCAAAAGGCAAAACAGCACAGACTTAATAATCAGTCATTGTGATCCAAGGCATCTTAATGACAAATGAGCTTTTTCCGCAAAGAACAAGGTGTGCATTATAAGCACTGTAGCAATGACAAAAACAAAGGCTGTACAGAAATCTAACAGGGCACAGGATCTGCTGGTGAATGCATGCCAAGCAAACAAACAAATGACCCTGGGTTGGTGGAAAGTTAGAAATGAAATGACAGACTCACTCAGACAGTAAATGTACTGCAGCTAATAATAAACTACTGCTTCACCATGACCAAAAAAAAAAAAAAAAGAAAAAAGAAAAAGACAAAGGGAAGCAGGAAGACGCCGGTATGAACCCCAACACATGCCACTGTAATAAAACATGGCAAACAGTGACTTAGATATCCAATTTTTCATTTTGATTTCTCTGGAGTACAAATGAGGAACTCATTACTGCTCACGGAAAGATGCCTCTGCTTGTCGTGTCCACTGACCCTTTTCACACAGTTCAACGTTGAAATTGTGCTTCTTTTGCACTTAAAATCCCTTGCCTCTGCATTTGACATGATTTATTGAGCTGAAAAGACTCTTTCTTAATGTATTAACCTTGGTTTTTCTGCACCTCCATCCGCTGCCCCCCAGTAGCCTGCTGCTACTTGACTTGCTGCTGAGGAGTGATCAATATTTCATAAAATACCTTCATTAGCCTGCACTCACACAAACCAAACAGAGACTTCCCCTCAGAACTGCTCGCTAAGGAAGTATGCATCAATGATTATAACATTACAATGACTCTTAAATGGTTCTTTTATGGCTAAAGATGGAGGGGTAGCGATCAGGCTATTCATAAATCAAGCCATCAGTGCAAGTTAATATCAATAAGATATACTGTTACTCTTCGGACTGCCCAAATAAGAGATGCTATAATAATCATTATTTTGCTATATAATACAACAACTGCTTTTATGATGATATAATTCTAAAAGGGAATTGCTTTGCTTTATTTAACTAACTTTATTTAACTAACACGTTTAGCAAATATAAGATTTCAGTATATGGTATAGGTGAACACTATGAATTGAGTGATTCTAGCACTAAATCTGATCTACAATGGGGAAAAACATGAGTCGAAAAACATTTTAGTGCTGATGGAGAGCCATGATAATTTAATTATACTGCAAAAGACTCTCTAAATCTTTGACGTATGTTTAAAGATGTTATATAGCATTTCCCCATGAAATGTTTAAAAGGCTGGTGTCATATATTAAACTGATTTGTGTGCTAAAATTAAATAAAAGGTGAACAACAATGTTTCAATTCAAATAAAAATTTTACTTTATTTAATGTAACGGCCTGTCTTGGTTGACTACCTGTCATGGTGGTAACAGTGGTGTCATTTCCTTTTTACTAATTTTTTTTGTCATTAAATTTTCATCTGCAACAGTGATGAAAACCACAACTGCCATGATTCAGCAGTAGTTCACATGCTTTATTTTAACAGACAGATCTCTAGCTGTAGAAATGTCATGAGTTAAAATAGACAACATTTACTACTCACATTGAACATTTAGAGTGAAGGGTATACGGAACTCTGTTTGCAGTGCTTGGTGTCGCACCACACATGTTAGCGTCTTCCCCTGGGCGTAACTTTGGGGCTGCCACATGTAGCGCACATGTACGGTGGTGGTGCCGTTGGACTCATCCTGAGCTTGTTTCTCACTTCGTCCATACAGCTCCGTCTCCCAGACAACATCAGCAGCGGGCCGGCCTCGTTCTGCTATGCAGGTGGCTATTAGTGACTCGTTGCCTCCATCTAGCAGAGCTGAGGGCCCTGCAGACACATACACGTTTGGTTCCACTGTGTAAAGGAGAACAAAAGATGAGGTTAGATTAAGAGAATGGGGAAGGGAAGTGGTCTCACAATGGAGAAAAAACCCAACAAAATGCATATTGATCTTTTTACATATGCATATGAATAAATTATGTCCATCATAAGATGACAAGTGGATGAACAAAAGGAAGTGGCCTGAGTGCTGACCAACTTCTTCCATTTCACATACATACATTAAAAATCTATGAAATATGCTATTCAATCATATGGAAGCAATCTGATAGAGATTTAGCTGTCTTCATTGTTGCGGTCCTCATGTCAAACATGAGACAGGTGATATAAAGGGCCTATTGTTCCCACTGTATGGATTTAACAAAGAACGTCAGAAGAAAATCACAGGAAAAAGACATGACTTCTGGCAAAGAACTGTTAATATAACAGAATCAGAGACTACTGACAGTCAACACTGTAGTGTGCTTGATTTCGACTGTGTAGTGCTGGCAGATGAGGGGCTAAGTTACAGTACGCCTCTCTGTGCTTTAGAGTTGGGGTAATGTTACACCGGCTTCCTGAGAATAACTGAAGGGTTAGACGAAACAAGGATTCTCTCAACAGAGAGGTAAAACAGATCCATGCAATGAGGACATGGAAAGAAATATGCAACTCTGTACCTGTTGCACAAAGCAGTCAACAGTATATCCTATTGGCCTGAATTACATAAAAATCATAGAACGAAAGAAATGACACTTGGGAAAACTCAGCAAAACAAAGAAACAAAAGAGAATCCCCGAAGGGAGGGGGCATCATAATGAAGAGGTAGCAGGGTAAACTGGCAGCACAGGTTCCACAAGTCTTTCAGTTTCTATCATTACTTCCATTATTTGCCATCTTTAGTGCCCCCATTTATGCAGATTTTTTTTCTTCCCTGTCCTGAAATACTCCACCTCCACAAAATCTGTCCCTCTTAAAAAAAAGCACAGCTGTTCCACTTACTGCAATGGTGACAGTTTTAAAGGCAGCACGTGTGGGGGACACGGTGTGAACCACAACACAAGGCCATTCACCTTTAAGATATCTAAGACATCTCTTTAAGACCCCTCCACATAGAAATACACACACACCCTCAGCCAAATAGGAGGAGCAAATTCAACCCACTGCTGGCACCCCCTATTTCTAAAAATAATCTGGCGTCTCCTGTACCCGGTGCAGGGGTGGGGATGCAGTTCGCAGTCATCCACCTCACATTCTTCACTTACTTTTCATGCCCCTCCCTTACAGGCCTCTGACTATAAACAGTAGCTGCTCTATGTAAGGAGGAGGCAAGCTGGCTGAACCTACAGAATAACTAAATCAGAGAGACGTGTTAATTTGGAATCGCTGTCAGGAAGGGAGGGGAGCGCTTTGGAAGAATGGAAATGCTTTAGGGGCAAGGGTAATGATTTCCCTTCAGCAAACTGGCTGCATTGGCCCTTTGCCGCCCACATATGCGCACTGAAAACTGACGTCAGACACAGGACGGGGAACCCCTAGAAAGAGTAGATCTAACTGTTTGCATTTTGTATGCATTGAGTGTCTTGTGAGTGGGCAAGATATACCAACAAAAAGCTTTCTTATTATTTTCATAGATGTAACATTGCTTTCATTAGCATGTTGTCGCAGAGTAAGAGATAGAAGTATGCAAACAAATCACATCTGCTGAGTCACCGTTGAAAATCCTCTATTACTTGAACAGATAGAAAGGACAAAGGGACACTTTTCACAACAGAAAGAACTATACTTTGCAAATTTTGGCTTCTAAACAATGCGGAGCTTGCAAGTTCTTTGTGGCTCATTTCTCAATTCTAAAAAAAAAAGAATGAACTGACACTTCTCATGCAGCATGAAATAATGAAGAATACAGTTACCGTTCCAAAGATAAATGTAAAATACTTCAATCCACTTATGAATTACCTTCAATGCTCTTATCAATAACATACTTCTGTCACCTAAATGGACGTCCATGGTTTGTTTTCCAGAAGAGTCAATTGTTACTCGGTAGATTTGTTATTGACCTGTCAGCAGCTTAAAACAAAAGGTCATTGTAATTCATTCACATCACAAATCATTCTTTCTTCCTTCGGTTCCTTCCTGTTGCTTACTGTTGGAGATTTTTGGCCCATGTACTGTAACACAGTTCCTTGTAAGCTGTTCCCTAAATGCTTTCTAAAGTCTTTTCTGGAAACACACATGATTTTCAAGAAAAGCAATAACATGGACGGTGGGACAGCAAAAAATTCCAACATGTCAAGTATCTGTGGGTAATGATTTAACTGAAGTGCCACTATTAATAGTGTCCACTGCACCTGTTAATCATTATGATGTGTCGTGACATAGGTTTATTATACATGGGTTTGAGCCTGATCATTGCCTTTGTTTAGTTCATTTGAAAGGAATGAAAATGTAGTCAAGTGTTCTCTCATAAACCTCAAAGTATAAACACGGATCAAAAGTGGGAATTGTGAGCAAAGAAACTGAGACAAATACAATATACACTGTCAATACAGTATATTAGAACAGCATGTTAATCAGCAGGTTCTGCATAAATACATTGTCCGTGGTGCATGTAGTAATAGTTGTTGGGCTGTATGCTGTCTTTATGACAAAAATGGTCTTGTGAAAAATGTAGTCAGCTACTCCAAGGCACAGATAAACAAGCAACTCTTCATTGCTCCCTGGGAACTATAAGACTCTGAGTTTAGGTCTTATAATTGCAATGTTCAATCTCTCAGAAAAATATACTCTGGGACAACCTAATTCCCACGTGACATGTATCAGATTGCAAAGAACATAGTATTTCTACCATAATCACATATGTACCATGTGTTTGTATATGGGTCTGCATGTATGTGTTTGTGTGAGCCAAAAGTAAAACCCTGAGAAGCTGCAGAGTTCAGAGCAAGGTGTAATTGAACTCTGTGAGGTCCCAGACACTGTGGCTGTCACAGCAGCACTTAATGTACCACTCATTAGTCATCAGAGTCTCCTACAGTCTCCAGAGGGAGACAAGAAACTACTGCCTACAGTGCAATCTCCTACTCTCAGAACTGCCGGAGTGCAATCCAACCACCCATTTAGGGCTTGAAACATACGCTGACCATAGAGAAGTTCATGCTCAGCAGTGAGAGTTGCAAGTATCTATATGGGCAAATGTGTGGATGTCCGTCTGCTGTTACCTTGTGTGCAGGAAATCGGTTGGGAAAATGAGAAAGTCGGGGTAGAGAGAATCCATAATACAGACCTAACATTTAATATATTTACAAATGGGTGCTTCTGTGAAACTGGGTTAATTTTGGTACCTTTTCCAGCTTTTTAGACCCATTAATAAAAGAGAAATTTAGACATGTTTTGCCCCAGGATGTACCTAATGCTGACATCAGTTAAATGCAAAAAAATTATACCCTTGTTCTGAGCTATCCCAAAATGGACGAACTTTTAATCAAAGACTGGGGCCAAAAATAGGACTAAAATTGGGACAGGGAAAGCTACCTAGCAGTCAGTGTATTTGATCTGGAAAATATGGCTTGAAATGGACTTTGAAGATCCTAGTGGTTTTTCTAATCCAAAACATGCAGGTTTTTCATGAATCAGCAGTCTCATTCCAGGTTTCGTGCATAACCCATTGTGTCCACTTGTGTTATATGTGGAATCTGCCCATTTAAGCATGTAAAAATCACTATTGATTTTGCAACATCAGTCATTTTTGTGAAACACTCTGCCTTGCATAATTAGTTTGATTCCCAAAATATATCTGAGAATAAATAGATATTCCATAAAATAGTGGCACATAATTTTCATGTCCCTTTTACCGTGTCATCTGGATTTTTGAATAGAAGTAATAGAAAAATGTGTTATATCTGAAAAATTGTTTCTCTTTATCTCAGTAAATATGTATTTTGTAAAATAGACCCAAAGTGCTTCCAGATTTGCTTCATAACATTAGTCTACATCTGGTTTGCATTTTTAGCCCCCCATGTCCTGTTTTTCATTGAAGCACATAACTAAAAAGGTGGGAAAGTGTCTGAACCAAACAGGGTATGTCTAACAAAGATGATGTGAAGGGAAAAAAAAATAAACCTTGCAGTTAACCTTGCAAAATGTTGGTCTGCAACATTCTCACCACCTGTCACTTTACACTAATCTACCAAGATAAGAAAGTATATTATTTCCAATGCAAAAACTAATTTCATTTCATTTTTGATACTGGTTTCATCTTTCCTGCCAACTTGTCAGGCTTTTCATAGCTGGATATGATTTGATATATCATAATATGAATGAGGATACTGATAGTGAACTGTTGGCATTCCTACTATTACTGAACCCCTCATCTATCCATGGAGCAGTTCTGTTCTTTAGCTGAGTAGGGGTAGCCTCAGAACCACAGTAGCAGATAAAATGTTAACTTTAAATACCAGATTTCACCTGTGGCTGATGATCATACAGCCCTTTTGGTGACAGTTGAGCCTATAAATGCTGGGCAACATACCTGTAACATTATTACAGACCAACCACTAGCGTATTAACAAGTTCAGTTGTAGATATTGGTATCAGCCAAACCCTTTAATTAGCTTCAGTCAAGCTGAATCGAGCCACTTTACCATCACTACAATATTTGTCATCACGTTGCAAAATGTTTCTTTGTAAGTCATTGGTCTGAACTCAAATTCACACTTCAAAATAAACTTGCTTCAGGAAACTTAGCTCAAAGAATGAATTCACTCAAGTTTGTTAAGGCACTAGAATGAGTGGAACTTCAAGGCACTTCTACACATTTCCATATTACTGGAGGGATTTTACTATGCACTGCTTCTGTCCAGGTAATAATTTAGTTAATTCCTCTATTTAGTGACCATCCAACCTTCCTTAATCACAACTTTCTGCTTTGACAAGATTTAACACCAGAGCAAAAAACAAAAGATCTACTTTACCTAATATATTAACAATGGTTGAAGCCTGTGAATTGCCAAGAGGAAATGTTGCCACTTTGCAAGTGTATGATCCAATGTCTGTAAAGCCAACTCCTCTGAGGGTAATGGTGGCATCTCGGATTGAGGGTGAAACAAATGAGATGCGCTTGGCATATTCTGGAGAGATGGAGATTCCATATTCTGGATGAAACACGGCCAAGGTAATGGTGCCTGAAGGTAGGCGGCGCTCCCAGGAGATCTGTGTTAGACTGAGATTGTAGCCCACATCTATTCTACAGCCCAGTGTGATATTCTTCCCCAGGACTGCATTCACTTTCTCAGGAACAATCACTTGGTTGCTGCTTACACCTGCTGAGAGAAAAGAATGAAGAAAGTATTTAGAAAGACGTTTATGTTGAGACTATAATCATACTTCTCATAAATGTCACTTCAATGGATTTGCACATTCAAGTTTCAGTCTGGAAACAAACAGTTATGCAAACATGCAGTTTTGCAACAGTATTTTTCAATTTGCTTGGACTGTGGTTCACAAAGGTCTACAATGTAACAACAATAACTATGTCTATCTCCTTGCCCATTGTGACCAAGAAAGAAATGAATAAGTGAAGAAGAAAATCTACAACTAAAACAAAATTTGTCCAGTGGAGTTTCAACCAAATACAGTTGGGTAACAGGATATGGTGTGGTGGATGCAACTGATTTTAAGGGATGTTCACTGTGTTTCATCATTACAAATGCGCTGAAGATAAAGTCAAATGACCCATAACAACATTTTAGATTTATCAGAGGCTTGTCTTTTAATAACCTGTTACTGTCATAAAATTGTATTTCAACTGAAGTGACTCAAGATTATTATTTTTTTAAATTTCTAATCAGCATTCTCCAAGCTGCAGTATACAGTGTCATCACTGATAAATCACGTTTTGTGTTTCCTGAATCTACGTTAACAGCCCACAGTATTAGCTGCAGACATGATTTTCCTGAGGTTAAGAAAATCCTGGATGCTGAAAACCTGGATGCATTGCTTTCTCTCTTAATAGGCAACATACACTCACCACAGGACACTCAGACTGTCGCTCTCGCTAATTATCAGAGCACCTTTTAAACAGAGAAGAAAAAAAGTCTGGAATAAGATGAAACAAAACATGAAAACATGCAATTTCATGTTTTTATTCCCCCCCTTTTTTTTTTTTTTTTAAATA
>JAPSES010000144.1:14897665-14908376 GCA_029822895.1 Maxillicosta whitleyi
TGCAATTTCATGTTTTTATTCCCTTTTTTTTTTTTTTTTTTTAAATAAGCCCCCCCCCCCCCATTTCACTTGAAGCTCACCACAGGATTTTTGCCAGGCTTTCTATTTAAACCGATGCAACAGGCAAAACATTTTTGAACATTAATAGCCATTTCAATACTAATTCACTGAGATACTCACTGTCAGCCAGAAGACACATGTAACAAGAAATGTTAAAATGGCCACAGCCAAAGTGATAATATTTTATCTTATTTATCTTATTTATATTTTAACTTAGAAGGAATATTGAAATAAACATGACCAAAAACATTTCACTGTGATCCTGCTGTGAAAATCTGTAGACTGGTGCGGTCATCTAGCTACATGTCAGTTGATAGACCTGCAACAGGGCTTTAGCAAAAAACAAAGTAAAACAAAAACAACCAGCTCATTGGGAATGAAATGCAGTATCTTGGAAAACTAACCTGAAATAAATCCTAAATTACATGTTATGGCTTTAGTCTGAGTGGAAAAAAACCTATCTAGACTGTTTTTTAAGTGAAACACCAAAAATGAGTCATCAATAGAGGCCTGAAAACATTTTAAACACACTACATAAAGATTTACAATGCTGGTCAAGAATTAATTGCAGAGGACATTCACATGGAACCTTATGAAAATGTTTGTTTTATGTATAAATTAAAAAAAAAAAAAAAAACGATTTCATTGAATGAACGTTTCACTTTTTTTTTGACACAGCTATAGTGCGAGTAAACTATATTTGGGAGCCATAAATTTCCACTTTGTACGTAGTCTCGGATGTGTATGGAGTAAAGCTTATAAAAGTGGTCCACTGGCTGGTATTTTGAGTCTTTGGCATGAATGTGAGTGGTAAACCACAGCAATGCTATCTTGGTTTGTGAGGAATATAGCCAAGGAGGCTGAGGCTCCCCCTGCTCCATTACGTCCTCTGTAATTTCAGTGATTACACACACACACACACACACACACACGTTTTTTCTCATCCAAAATAAGGACTAAGTGTGTGACCATGTGTGTACGAGTCAGGCATTTTGTTTGAAACGCTGTTGAGACTTAAATGTGTGTTGCATTGTGTTTTGTAGTTTCTTGCTGTGCTATACTTTGGGCTTTCCTGTTGTTTTTTTTTTTTTTTCTTTCTTTGGCGCTCAAAATTTTCTAAATATTTTCCTAGCTTTGTTTTTCCCACATGGTGTAAACTGATCTAATTCTGTATATAAGCTTTTAACTTATTGCATGCAAGGCCACTATTCGTTCATCGCTTAAAAGATACTCAGGGAAAGTCACCTGGGATTATTATTCAATTATTCTAATACATTTCTAAGGATACATACTCGTCTTATGTCACCTTTGATTCACCATGTGTTCTAAAATTAGCCTTCACTATTAAAACATGCCTTGCAGTGTTGCCCTGTTTGCACTGCGTCTGCCGGAGTCCTCTGGGTGCTCCGGTGAGGGGGAGAATCAGGGTCAGAGCCATGTGGGTTTTGAATTCTCCTCTCTACAGCTTTCTGAGCTGACATGACAGCTGTTTGTTGTTGCCCTACCATGCAGTTTTTTGCTCATTCAGATATAACAAAATTATGCAGCTATGTCAAAAGCTTGACAGCAAGATAAATATTTACAAATGTGTGCTACCAGTATAACAATATTATTAACAGACAAACAAAATTCACCAAGCAGCCCCAGTTGTCTGAGGAGCAGTAAACTAACATGCTTGGCATACATGACATTGTATTGATGTATGCAGACACGTGTCTTAGACAGGCATCTCCGTAACATGCTCTGCATACTGCAGCTACCTGACACGACACTCCAACTGCTACCGTACGTAGTTTGTCTATCTCACTGTGTCAGCTTTCAGGCCTGTCAAAGCATACAGAGAAACTAGACTCCATGCATACTATGTTGTGTTTGTTTTACAGTAAGCATTTGGGAGTAAGTAGGAAAAGGAGGGAGAGAAAGGGGGGAAGTGCTTAAAGCGGACTCCACCCTAACCATTATGGGAGGAAAGACAGATGGCCTCTGCATGGGATACCTACACAGCCAGGAGGTGAGTGGGGAAACTTGGCACTGTGAGCTGAGACCATGAAGAACACAGCCGGGTCTCACAAACTAGAGCACCGTGAAATATTATCTAAAATACTGCAGACAAATGAAATGTAAGCAGAGCGTTAAACAAAGCTGTCATGCTGTTTTACCAACAAAATAGGTGTACAGCTTCAGAGATGAAAGGCAGCCTGGGACTGTCATGAGTTTTATTGCTGGCTATCCATCTAATGCAACAAACAACCAAACTACACAGACCTGGAAATCTTTATGTTGGGTTACAGTTTTCATGCCTTGCAGTGTCAAAGCATAACACTCTACAAGACTATATGAACCTTGTCCCACAAAACTTAATTTCTCTGAGCAGGACTGGACTGCACTTTTGCCCTTCCACAGAAACGACATCCTCAAGAAACCGAGGGAAAGAATGAACTCATGGGAAGGTTATGCTTGCCCTTTGAAGAAATGTTTCATATTTGTTTCTTTCCCTCCTGACATCACTAATTGCGACAAGCTGCTCGAAAGACGCAATGCTAAATCAAAACCTTCCTCTCTGCCTGGCAACCGGCTCAAACATTCAACGTCGGCCACTTGATGAGCCAAAATCTCCACCTCCACAGACCTGACCTAACTTCAGCCCTGACCTCCCCAAAGGAGTCCCTCTCCAGGCTAGAGAGCTTCCCAGTGAAGCATGCACTGCGTGTCAGCAACATGTGAAACAGAGGGATCCAAGGCCAACAACATTCACGAGAAGCAACAAAATAGACAATATGTCATGTTCATGTAGACAAACTCCATGAATAGATTATAATGTCAAACAGCACTCAAGAGGGACTGATCTGAAGACCTCACAGGAGAAGAATGCAGACATAAGATCTGTGCAGGAGGGAGTGTGGTTTAGGACTAAAGCAAGAGGAAAGTCTGACTACTCAGCATTCAGACATGGATCCACTAAGGCCAGGATAAATTAAGGACACAAAGCATGAAATAGAGAATTTTTTGCAAGAAGTATAGAAGTTACAGTTGTAGACAGATGGAAAAATTATATACACTATTCTGAACTAATGTCTTCTGTTTACCTTGAAAGTCAGAGCTGAGAATGACGTCAAACCTGAGCTGATGGCTTTCCAGTGCAACAAGTCAAGAAAACAAAAAAGGAATATCAGTTCTAGTAAGGTTAGCTAGCAATACTACTTGACAATACATTAGAATACATTTTGCAGATGCAAATGGCGTATTGGCATGACCACATATTAATCAGACAGTACAGTATGCATGACTGATTTAATGATACAAAAACCCAAAGGAAAAGCTAATAAATTGCACAAAAGCTTTTGCTATTGATGCATACAGCAGCCATGTAAAGACTGATTTGATGATAGTCTGCCTTTCTGAGTCACAATTATAACTTGAGGGGGTGTTCCAGTTATAATTTCCAGATGGATACTTGGAAATTTGCACTTTACAGCTCAAAGCAAACACACTACATGTAAGCACATATAAATTAGTAGGTTTTGGAGGAATAAATTGTGTGGTTTGCTGTTGAACCAGATTCTAGAATTGAGCGTATGTGGTTTTAATGCACTTATTTCAGCTCCAGTACTTAATGAAATCAAGTCATTAATGATTTGTTGAAAGATAATCCCACAAATATGATAACTTTGTAACACAGAAAATTCTTATAAAGTATTATTAAGTCTTTGTTTTTATTTTTCTGTATGCACTATGGTAAATAAATCATTCACCAAAAATTCTTAGGTATTGAAATGTGGGATTAAACAATATCAAGCATTTTTTAGTACTCATTAGTATCTGCACACTTCAGTCAGTATCATAAAAGTATTCAGTACCTATCTGGTTGATTTATAATTCAAGTGACTTTTGTTGCTCCCCCCCTCTCTGCCCTCGTTTTCAATTTCTTCTCTACTCTCAGCTATAAAAGCACAAAATCTCACTTCGGAATACACAGTGTATACAAACTTGGCTGACACTGTGATGATTCTGCATCTACTAATGTCACAATGAAGAATTTTTGGTTGTCTGACCTAAGCAGGCAAATGTTTAAGTGCCAGACTAATGAAAGGTGGGTTTTGACTGTCCCCATCACATATTAAAGTGTTAGTAAGCATACATAGCATACACTGGTGGTGCACATGACTTACTGTAGTCCCCCAACTCCTTTCCCGCTGCATTAATTTTCAAATATCCGTAGGAGGCAGAAGGGCAGTGTTTCACTACTCTTTAATAAGTGCACTAAGTCAAACTCCTTCCAGGCATTAAAGTCTCTTAGTTAAGTGCAGGAGAGTAGCAATACTGGTGGACTATTATGTTTATATCTGACAACAAAGGTCACTTTCAGATGTTCATTAACATGCTTTAAGTGCATGGTGGCATAGAGGCTTCCTGACAATTGCGCTGACAAACTGCAGACTACCCGCAGTAGCCAGTTTAATCTACATGAAACTGTGATGCAGAAGTAGAAAAAACATTCTATAAAGCTACACTAACAATAGAATCTAATCTTGTCATTCTTTCTGAGAGGGCACAAAAGCACATCAGGGAAAAGAGAAACCTTGGAAAAAGCAATTCTGAGACAGTGCACTGCAACACAAATTGCGGTTGTTGGTAAATTGCACTGTAACGTGGGAATTTTCTTAATAACTGCTCCACTGGGGCTTGCAGTTTTCTGAGAGTCATGTGTGCCTGTAAACACTGCTGACTCAATGAAGTCAATAGGCAACATAAAGCCATTTGTTTAGCATTGTTACCATCTATAGAGGTTACCAGGGTGAAAAAAATTCAGACAAAGCATGAATGCCTAACACAGCCCACCGGACCTTTGCTTTATCTCTGTGAGATCAACTCTCAATCAGAGACATTTTAAGACAGGATAGGCCTAGTGTTGAATTGCCTGATTTGTAGCATGTCTTTATCATAAAAAATATTTGTGCAGTGTGAAGAAACATTAGTCTCTACACCAACTCTAATCTCTCTCCTTCCTTCCTAGCATTGTGTTATCAGGGTGTGAGGTTTTCTCAGTAGACTAATTCATGGCAGAGACAAACACAGGCTGACAGGTCTTTAAAAAAGGGGGTTGGCAGACCTCTTTAACATGTCATTGTCCTCTTCAAACCCCTTTTTTCGCACATATATAGCCCTATAGATGTCTGTGACCTTCTCATCCAAGTCACATTTGATTAAATATCAGTGCTTGAATGAAAAAGATCAATATTGTTGGCATACAAAGTGTCAAGGTTAGGTTACTACCCCTCATAAGCCTTGTGCTTATGGTGTAGGACTTGTGAAGGACAATGTCTACCACTGTGTACTAAAACAACACAAACATTCCTGCAGCGTCCTGATGTATTGTGTGGGATTTGTTATTGTTTGTTGTGGGTGTTTGAGGTATTTTAGTATATGCGCACAATGCTTTAGACCCTGAGATGTCCACCTTTCCTGCAGTCAGAAAATGTAAAGGAATTTGGAAAAAACAAGACAACTTGCAAAAGAAACACTCTGCCACAGAAAACAGGGGAAGACATAATTCAATCTGCCATGTGAAAAGGCTAACTTCATTTTGTCAGTTTTCTCTTTAAGTGCTGAGGTCACAAAGAGTGTCTTTAGTAATTAGAGCTTAAGTGCGTGACATTTCTGACGTAAAGATGCTAATAGAGTGTGCACGGATGCACAGTACTGTTGAAAGTTACACTGAGGTTGAAATGTTGTCCAAGTCAGGAAGTGCTAACTCATCAAATGCAGATGAACCCCTTTTGTCCTTTCTTATGTAGCTGAGTGGTGCCAAATACCCTCCACTCATTTGTCTCAGTATTCGACAAACACACACTTTTTTAATCACTGTATATGATTTCAGTTAAAGAACAAATATGTTAAGTATTTTCTACTTTCAAAGCAAGTGGTTGGCTAAGTATCTGTAACTGATTTCAGATAATAATTCACAATGCCTTAACAGAGTAAAAGAAATTTGCTGTTCCCGATGTGGGTGTCCTTAACAATGCTTAAGGTGTAAAATCAGCATAAACAGCAAAAAAATCATTCCAAAATGGAATATATTGTGGTTTTCAGATATAAGTGTTGTAAACACAAGTTCATTTCATTTCTTAAAGTTGAAAGATATCAGGTTTTGGGGATGTCTACTATAACTGAGACTGCAGAGAAGAGTTAAAGGGGTTCCTTACTAATGACAGATTTCACTGCCCCTCACTAGGTCTAAATGGGCTACTGTACTTTCATTAGGCCATAATGGAAACATAGTTTCCCACATGCCACAGTGACCCCAAAGGGAATTAGACTGTTTTTCTTCAAAATTATTCCCATGATTACCTAATTTTAGATTTTTTTGAATGGCGCCTACGTCTTCCAGAAACAAACAATAACTTATATTTTTAGGGAACCTACAGTACATGTTATCGGTTACTTCCTCATGTAATTTATGTACAGTGGTTTAATGTAATGTAAAGTATAACACATTATGACTGTTCACTGTTTTAACAGTTCATCATTTGTTGTTGTCAAAGTCGAATGCAGCTCCTTCTATCCATAAAATCTGTACAAATGTGTGAAACTACATGAACGGACAAAGCTGTTTACAGCCTCATTCTAAATGACCACACATATGAAGGAAGGAAGTAAAGCAGCCCAACAAAAACCCTTTTCTGCGCCATGGATATGCAGTGGTCAGTACACAGTGGTTTGGTCAGTGTGGCATTTTTCACCACCATTTATCCTAGTTAAAGGAAGTTCATTTCCCAGGCACACCCACTATTCCTGTCACCTATTCTCATGCTGTTTTTGTAACAGATTAAAGTGTGACTCTTAGGCTTACCACCCACTTTGAAAAGTGGGAACAAGGAGAATTAGGTGCCATGGATAAGTGCCACAGATTATTAAAAACATCTTCAATGGCCTCAAAGATGGACATACACTGAGGCCAGTAAATATGGAAATAAGGCCCTTAAAATATATGTAAAATCTAAAAACACACAAAAAACAATAAGAGATGAGTGCCTTACGTTGCATGACATAATATTCCTATAAGAATTCCAATTAGATCTTCTTAAAGACAAATATTTTGAGTATATAAAGACAATAGTATTCCATTTGGTATTATAGCGCTAAGCCATAACACAATCTGTGGAATATCTGATCTTTCAACATTGTTTTAAGCCCTAAATAGAAGTAGGTTGTTTTGTTCCAATTTCTTTCATAATTCAAGGAGAAGCAAAAAATAGAAACCACACTGAGCTATCACATTTGTCAGGAGTGAGCAGTAACCTATGACTCTTTCTGTGAGAAACAGCAGCTTGGCTACTGAAATAAATATAAGAAATTAGTCTGTTTCAAACCTCTGTTGGCTCTTATTAGCAAACCTTTAAACCAAGAGAAGAACTATACGTCAGCTGTACAGTCTGTATGAAAAGTAATGTACAGCACTATCAGCAAGTGGAAAAGCATCCTATATTCCCTAAACCATCACTGCAATAGATCCATATTAAGGTCAAGTGCTTGGGCAGGGAAAAATTATAACTAAAGTGCAAAATATCTATTCTCAATGTTGTAGTAAACCTATGGATTTGTCATTAGAAAACAGTCTGTTTTCAGCTATAGGCACTTGAAAAACTCCTCTGTCACTAGTACAAGATCTTAAATGCCTATTACACTGTTCTGGGCCGTCATTCATGGGCTTACCCATTATTGTACATAAAATATACATGGCCACTTCCTGCTCACTTAGGGTTTTGGACATACTGCACTGGAATAGTGACTTCTAGGCTTTTTTCACTGTTTAATCCAGCAGTTTTAAGAGCCAAATTGTAAAGCTCATTAATATTACAGTGCATACAGAACAAATAACAAATTGTGTGCTTAAAAGTTTAGTGATTTAATAAACAATTGGAGTGTATAGTGCCTGCATCTTACAAGAGGGTGTGCCATGTCAACTGCTGGATAAGTAGAGCATTTGGGGGATTCCTTCAATCTGCTATTGTATATTGTATGCCAGAATTTCTAAAGTAAAAGCAAATGAAACAGCAGAACTAAAAGCTTACGTGCTGCAGCCAACATTGCTTAGTGTTTAGCTGGTGGGTGTTAATAATTTTCCACTTGGGTGGTAGGGGTGTGTCAGTGCATACAACTGACTGTGTGCTCATCCCAAACATCATAACCACCTGACAGCTGAATGAGTGAAACATCTAAGACTGAGTGCTGAAAAGCAGCCACACCTGTTTCCCATAACCCCAGTGCTCTTCTCCTGGGGGATGCAACTGCTGACTGTGCACTTCCTGCATATACCCCTCTATAATATAGACTGTGAAGCTCCAGTGTATCCAAATGACCCTAACCTTAGTTGCATACTGTGATCTGTTCTTTTGGGGAAAAACCTGTAGTCGCGAAAACAGCAAGCAAAAAAAGGTTTAAAAGGTTTCCCTGTGTTCATTCACAGTAGGTAATTAACCATGGAAATATCTGGAAGCCATTTACATGGCGCAGTTTCCTATGACTCAGTGAATAAAATCGCTGATTCCTGTCTTTGTAAGATTTATTCAGTAGACAAGGAACACTAGCTAATGCACACTGAACAGCACTACTAATATCTGCATTTTCAATGTATTTATCTGTGTTTTTTTCCTTTCCCTTCCATTTTTGCATGGCTAATTTCACATGCACTTTGCTGATTTAAACTGTTGATTCCTGGTACTACCATTGGGAGGAAGTAGACTCAAAATGGTCAAGTAAAAGACCCACCCAACATCTAATCCATTATTACTGGCTCATAAACCAAAACATTGGTACAAAGATGGCATTCATATTTTTTTTATTATGGCCAACAGCATCCATAAAAAGAACAAAACCACCTGTGTGCTAATGTATTCAGCTTCATTACCTGTTTTTGATCCTCATCTCTAAACCAAACCCAGACTGTATATACTGTTCAACAGGAATTATTTTTTTCATGAAACAATTGTCTAAAACACCTGGGCGTTGCACCATTTTAGCAGTTGTTCAAACAGCAATAAGTGGTGCATTTGTGGCTAACAGTTTACAAAAATAATACACATTTAGCTTGCTGGTAAATGTTTAAACAGCAAGACAGTGGACAGGGATGGTAGAGCCCATGTTCATATTAACGAAGACGCACAACACTCAGTCTATCTATGAATGTGTTATTAGTTTTTGTACAACACTGGAGCTCTATGGCTCAGGGAAATAAGACACATCAGGCTCAACTTGAAATGCATGTTAAGAATGAGGGGGATACAGTCAGGAAAGGTTTAGCTTGCATCTAAGATTATGAATGTGGGCAGACTTCATTTTTTTTTTTTTTTACATAATTGCAGTATATTGTTCACCACACTGTCTCTACACATTGATCTGAAGCACAGCTGGGATTTTTATTCAACTAGTCAAGCCATGGCGCTGTTATAACCCTTGTTGCCAGGGTTTGCACTCAGTTCTTTGAGAGCTTTGGTGTTGGGATTGATGGGGGGTGATTTGACTGGAAGTTTAGGGGGGCACACATCAGGAACATTTGTTGCTATTTGTATTTTTATCATAATTTCAACTTCAAATACTCAAAGTTCACAGAGTTCGATGGCAACACACAACACAGTATAGATTTGTAAATTACCTCTAGACAGTGACTATGCAACATACTTATTTACAATTATAAACAATTTATCACTCATTTAATTATGCAGCCCTACGGGGTGCTTAAAAAACCTGATTGGAAATGCTGCAGTTGTAGAAAAATTACTTTTCAATTGCCTTTATGCTTGCTTGTCTGTTCAGGAAGAATGAGGGTGAGCTCTGTCATAGATATAGGAATATAGATTTTTGACCTCATATTTGTCAAAATTACAATCCCATTAAGGGAGGATGTTGGATGTCAAGTGTCAGATTGTATATTGTAAGGTCCTGAGGGGAGGACTGGGGAAGCCCCTGTTTGTGCGCCAGTAAGTTATGAACTGTTACTTAAGTATTAATGCACATGGTCTGTTGCGCTTTTAGATCACTTAATCAAATTATATGGTATGATCTGATACTGAGAGGAAACAGTTCTTGGACTAAAGAAGACGTTTCTGTCCAAACACACCTAGGGTGTGATAAGAGAAAATGTTCTGCTCATTGTTCAAATTAAACTTCAGATTGAAGAGGAAATCAATAGTTTTCACTGATTCTACTGTGTCTAACATATTGCTCCCCACTGTATGGTTAAAAAAAGGAAATAGTCAAATTTTAAAATAGAAAACTGGCTGATATGATATGAAATATCTCAGCTATTGAATAAATGGGTGCAACCATACAAAACACACCCACATATCCACAGACTAAATCAGTAGTTACCAAATGTGTTTTTACCTGAAGACTCAAAACACAAATGTGGCATAGGACCCAAACCTTATTCTGAACTGAACACCTCCGTTTTTAGTGAAAATGTATCACAGTAACTCTTTAAGTTAAAAGATAAGGTATATAAAAATGAAGATAAAACTTTTTTTAGTTTTAAGAATTTCAATTTAATGATGGGAGAACTGTAGCATTAAAGAGATGCATAAGGTAGTAAATTCAAAATGAAACCTGTCTCGGTAAAGTGCTTATAAACCACAGCCGTGGGGCTCTATTTTCC
>JAPSES010000144.1:14908476-14921065 GCA_029822895.1 Maxillicosta whitleyi
GTGCTATAGATATCACAAAGGAATCACTGAAAACTACTTACAGCATCAGAAAAGTCCATGGAACTGGTGCTCTGCGCTCTCACGTGTTCCGCCATCTTGGAAAACTAGGTCACGATGAATACCCGGCAATTTCTGTGACGTGTTTTCTAAATTTATGACATTTTGAATTTACTACCTTATGTGTCACTTTAAATCAACAAAATGGAAAAAAGAAAATAAGCAAAAAGGAACAAAAGAAGCAAGGATTATTTTTAAATGCCAAAAATAATACAGAAACTTAACAGAAATTAACAAAAATAATCAATACCAGGAGGAAAAATGAACAAAACAACAAATTAAACAGACCAAAAAGCCCCCCCAAAAAAGAATGGCTGTCCCAATAAAAGAGTTATCAAAAGTTTGGGTCATAAGTTTGTGAAGGGCAGGTTTATACAATACTAACTGGAGTGAATTTGACTTTGGAACACCTCAGTGCTAATCCTAATGGACTATTCATAAATGCTGACTCATAATGTCATTGACAAGAGACCGCCATGTCACAAACTTAGTTGTTGTTTTATTTATCCTTGTTAAATACAAGTCTGTGGATAGGGACACACTGACAGATGCTGCTTTGAATACACAAAGGACCACCAGGAGACAGTTTGCCAAACAGGGCCCCTGACAGTCACATCTGTCAGGGAAGAGGAAGCAAAGGGTAGAGTCAACAGAAGCTGGTGACCACAGGCTGCTCCCTGAACCCCGCACACAGCCGCCATGTCCCACAATAAAGCACTACCCTCATCTGCTGATGGCCTCCCTTCAAAAAGAAACACTGCATTCATTTAATGTGATTAGGAGTTTTCAGCCGGCTGCCTCACTACTAAGATTTAAGATCAAATGAGTGAATCAGATGGAGAGAACAGCTGCAGCCCACAGATGCACACCCAAATCCTGAAACTACTTAAAAGCCCCCTCTTGCATATAATTCTTTAGCAAACAACCAGTATGAATAATTAAATCCAGTCATCAGTCAAATTTTGACGTAATGATGTCAGTGGCCCACAAGTCAGCTCACATCAAATCATGTTTAAAGAAATCCCAATGTCACTTAATTGCTATTAAGAGAATATATTAAATTTATTCTGGCATTAGTCTCTTTAGTTCATAAAATTTTCTTTACAACTACATCTACATATTCAGACTCAACTCATCCAAACACCTCCTTCCCTTTAATTTCCTGACCTGATCTCACCTAAGCCTACTATTTCTAGGCTATTTCTAATGTATTTTAATGACAAATCTTTCTTGCAACTGTACATAATTTGTCAATTAATAACCGCTAAAGTACATTAGCAGTTATGAGTCTGAATTTGCGGAGTCAGTGTTCTTCGTTTTCAAATCTATTTTTATTTTGACTCTGTAATTTCGGTGGCTCCATTACTACATTATTTATTTAGATTGTGAATCATGTGGCCCCAAGAGAAGAAACCACGAAACTATGGTCTTCAATTACAGACCTCACAGCCTCTGGCCACGCCTTGAAAGAATCCCCTCCTCACAACCCCATCACCACTACAGGGAATCTGATAATGACACAGAAAAGGAAAAGCCAACAGCTAAACTGTCACTAGTCCCCCTGCACACTAAACACAACAGCATGCCTAGGTCACATGGGTTCAACCATATGCCTGCTTATGAGTCAAAGCTCTAAAAACACATTACCAGGAGAGTTTGCTGGTTAGTTTGACTGAGACAAATGAAAACCTCCGTACATGAGGCACACAACAGCACATGTTTGGAAGCTAATCAGCTTAGTTTACAATAACACATTGTTTATCTGTGTTCTGTGTTGATTTATGAACCAGTGTTTTGTGGTTACAGACAAAAAAAGCATGGTATGAAGAAGACACTGCAAATATGTTTAAATGTGCGCATGTGTGCATAAACTCTGAATGCCTGACAGTCAGTGAAAGTCTACTGTGCATACTAGTTAGATAGAGATAGAGTGATTGGATTGACCTGCGCCAATAGGACATTTTACAAACTACCGGTATCAGCAGAACCTGGCTCCAGTTGTGGCTGATTGTTAATATGAGGCTTCCAAACTGGAAGTGCTGACATTGAGGTAGGGTCTAACAATCTCAAGATCTTGTGATCAATCTTAATTTGTCATATGACCTAATTTTCAAAGGGATTATATAGATTGTGTCATTAAAAAATCAGCACTGTCAAAAGTTTCCTACTCAGCTAATATTCTAATGTTCATCTTAAATGACCTGCTTACTAGTGTAATTACAGTATTTTACAGAGTGCTGCGTGGAGGGTGTTGCATTAACCAATGGGTTTGCAGCATTGATGTCGCAAGCACAGGTCATAATGTTGTTTCAGTCTGTTTACAGTGATATTTAGGAGTTTGTGTAATTTGTGTTAATTACCTTAAGCCTGATGGTCTGATTTCTGGACTGTAACATGCACTGAGTCTGATTTACACAGATGCTCCAGAGTTATGTTCAGTCTAAAAAGGTTTTAGATTCACTATAAAACTGTCTGACAGGACAAATTGGTTCACCCCAGTGTAGGTAATTAATGGAAACACTGCAGATGTATGTACAGGAAAATGTGTACTCATGTTTAGTTCATCTAGATAGTGTGAAAATATTGTAATATCATCCAAAATGGTGTAAAACTGCTAGTCAGATAAGAACAACAAAGTCAGAAACAACAGAAAACTAAAGGATAAGTTATAATTTGGTTGTAACTTGCCTCCATTTCACAAGAGGTGATAACTTTGCAATTCAAAGGTTGAATCATTATTATACATCATCACATGATCTGATGGTCAGAATGCCCAGTCCTACTATGAAGGAAAAGCTCAAACTCAAAACATAAGAATTGCACCAGGTTAGCTAGATATTTGATGGTCAGTTTGATGTTTAGTTCAAGTTTTATTGATTCTTAACTATGAATTTGATCTAGATTTATTTATTTATTCACAAATTTGTTGATTAGTCAAAATGGTATGCAAAGTCTACATCTTTTTTGACAGCTTGACAAATTTCTATTTGGGGTAGGGATTTCTATTTTGCTTCATCTAGATACAGATGTAATGTTTATAGCACTGATTGTGCCTGAGTGCTGAATATATTAAACCTGAAAAAGTGTTTAAAAAGTTCTCCCACTCCTTGGGTAGTCTGTTTTATTTTTATTATTATTATGATTATTTTGGTTTAGATAGAGAGCATGCATTAGCAATTATGTCACTACTAATTGACAAACTATCCGGAATATTCAACTTCAAGAAGTAATAAAATACCCCTCCCTAAGTTAAGATGTCTAGTTCCACAGTTATCTAGTTTGTATTGAAGTCAAAAGTAGAATATTGCAGATATTTTTTATACAGGAGTAGTGACATTGGCTGAATAATCAGCCGTCGGATGGTTACTTGAAAGATCCACTAGGCTATCAGTCTGCTTGTAATATAGTTGTATGTGCATAAAACTAAAAACTACCAAGAAAACTGCAGTCCAAAAATGCAAAGGACATGCTTAACTAGTTTAACCATCAGTGAGAAAGATGTCTGCTGATTGAATCTAACACATTTCACCAGCAATTGAAAAGTAAAATTATTACAACCTGACCTGTGTTCAAAATAAAAGAAGGAAATCAGCCACTGTACCTACTGTTTTCCCTGCTTTCACATTAACACTGACAATGACTCAAAAATCCAGTCAGTCGTTCTGAATTGTTGCCAGTGGTATTTTTTTTTGTATTGCCTATGCATATCTGCACCCCCTATGGTGCATCTTTAAAGCTCTCACTGCCCTCTCTGCATTAAAAGGGGGGTAGAGGGGGGATGCAAATGACGATTCCCTGGGCAGCACTGACTTCAGTATCCATTTATGTTTGTCTCCTCTTTTGTCATAACAGGCCTGTCATGAATTGTAATCCTGGCTCAGAACGAGGATATAGCAAAGCTTTCCAGATGCACCACTCGGGACAGTGAGACTGGAAGGTGCTCTGGTTGGCATGCAGCCCAACTGCAGGTCAATACTTCTAGAGACTCTGCGACTGCAGTGCCTCCCTTGAAATATGTCTTCATTTCCCCTGCCACCCCTCACGCCCAAAGCGGAGGAGTCTGCTGCCTCTCCTCTCCTCTCCTCTTTCACATAGTTAACGTTCATCCCCCATCTATGTCCAGCAACCACTTGGCCAACTTTTCACAAAGGAGCTCCTCTTAGATCACTCGGCTATTTTAGTACGCCACGAATAACTGCTGCTTCTCATTGACTTCCTGATGATTTGAGTGGGAGAGAAATTGCCCGGTATTTTCCTTTTACACCCCACGTAACGCAAGCCAAGTCATTATGTGACACGGTATTGAAAGTACGCCTAGCATACATTCACAGCCACAAAATCACTGCTGTGGTTAAAGTTTCGAACGCTTAAGTCAATTAGCATGCAACTCTTATTTGGTTAGCTTGTGTATAAATAACAGCTGCTCAATGGGTATAAGTTAACACTGGTTACTGCTTGGTTAGTTAGTAGTTAATCTTAACAATGTGGCATTCCATAGGGGACGAAAATGAGGTACAGCTAGCGGTTGAAGCGGTGAAATTCTTTCACCGTTCACCCCAACTAAACGTCAAGGCAACAGCCCACAGACCGGACCCGTTAGCTTAAATAAAGCTAGCTGGATACGGCAGAAAGGGTCCACATCCACAGCTGAAGTAGCCGGGTTCGTCGTATTGTCTAAGTAACGGTAGAAGACACTCCACTCCACTCCGCTCCATTACAACTTCTTTCAGCGCTCTGAAAAGTAACACAGGTAGAATATAAAAAAGGCCGAAAACTCACAGGTAAATACGATGAAAAGTGATGTAAAAAGTCGCAGTCCGTTAGTTGATAAAGTCCTCCTGAGCGGTGGTCTTTTCTCCATGATTCCTCTGTGTCTGTGTCGGATCCGCTCCTCGCTAGTCCCTGCTCTCTATGGCGCTCGCGGGGAGCTCCTCTCCATAGCGACCGACCGACCCGCGTGGGCTGTACCACTTCAGCAGGACAACAAACACGACACACGAACACCGCACGCGCATACACACTCCTCATCAGGCACATGTGATGACATTTACAATAGCACACCTTTCACATGTCAGGAGTGACAACTTGGACTAGTTACAGTATTGCTGTTGTTTTGTTGTTGTTCTTGTTGTTACTGTTGCTGTGGTAACTTTGAATATGGTGATTCACTTGCATGGCTTTGTGGAAAAGTGGACAACTGCCCTTCTTGTTACATTTGTATCATAGCACTATGAGTCAAACATTGTCATTCTAAGCTAGGTCTTCTGCTTATCTGCCTTCAGAACACAGGAACTGAAAGTGAAATTTTCTCATCAGTGCTGACATGTAGCTACATATTTTTTTTTTGCAGACAGAAAAGCAGAAGACATAGTTTAGAATGAGAATGACGCATACTGCTATCATACAAATGTGCATGAACATATGTGTGTGTTCTTCAAGCATGACTGGCCTATTATAGTTCTGTTTTCCCATGATGCAGATCAGATGTACAAGGTACACTTTACAATCTAATTACTGCCCAGCCCAAGTTTTTATATTTGTAATTATGTGTTGATATATGTTTGGACAGCCTCATTCAGAACCATTCATAGAAATAGTTGACAGCACAGGTCTAATTTATGTTTTGTTTATTCAAAGGATCTTCATCCTATGTCCCAAACAAACTGGAAAGATAAAATAAGTCTGTGTTGCAGTCCCCTGTCTGACAATCACATCAGCAACACCTATGCAACACCATCACTATGTAGACAGTGCTGGAAATACAAAAACAGAACATTGATATATGAGCAGAAAACATTATATGGATGTAAAATTGTTGTTTTACTGGAGAGTGTTGATAGTTTATGCTTTTAAAAGGGCCTGCTACTCAACAGAGTGCTGCATCTAAAAAAACAACAACATTATGTTATTTATAGTGTATATCTCCTGTTTCAGGATATCACTGAAGACTGCTGAGCCATGTTTTTGGAGGCAATTTCTAACCAGTGTTATAAAAGTATTCAAAAAAACATGTTGAGAAACCAGGAAGTGAGTGTAAAAGTTAATATAAACCTCATGAGATCAGCTATTGAAGGACAAAGCAGTCACGTTAACAAAAGTGCCTGTGTGACTTCTTTTTCTGGAAAAAAAAAAAGTGAGGCGTGTTCTCACTAGCTTCAGCTCAGGAACACTGCGACTATACTCAATAAAACAATGTGGTAATTATCTTTTCTTTGAGATAATTACCACTTTTAGTTCGACACATTCAGGAATCCAGCGTTGTGTGCAGCACTGTGTTATTATCATGCACTGTAGCCTGAACTGATAAACTTGCTTCTTCAGCAGTTTTAGGCGGACATCATATTTATTCACAGAAGATAAGCAAAAACGCTTGTATCAGTGTGGTTCCCCTGCGTTGAGCTACCTGTTTCCCTCTGCAGTGACGTCCTCACAGCTCTGAGTCCTCATCAGGGGACATGAAGACTGCAGGGAGCCTCCATCTACTGCAAAATTTAACCCTCAGCTCAGCTTCACTGTGATTAAAGCATGACCCATGATGTGTCACCACACTATACCCCCTGCTTTTATACCCTTGGGCAGTTTATTTATATCCTCAAAGAACTATAAATCCCCAGGTGAAAGTGCTGCCCTTTTCACCAATCAATCTCTCCACCAGGGGCACTTTGCATTGGAACAGTAAAGTCCGAGCAATAAGATGTATTTGTGCAATGATAAACGACATCCATTTTCCTTCCACAAAACGTTTAATGTGTTAATTGTATTACCAATGTTGGTGAAGTTAGGCCGCTATTGCACCAGTGGCACCACTTTTGCTGCTGCATAAATGCCCAAACCCCCTCAGCAGCACTAAATAGTTTGTGAGCATTTACAGCCCATGACCTTTGTAATTGTGGTTACCTCATTGAGGGTTTATGCTGCAAAAATACTTTTCTATAAGTGCTATTACAATTTCTTCCATGCAGGAAAAGCAGCACTGGCACCACCTCCCCTGTGACCATTGGGTGCACATCTACCCAGACCGTCTGGGACATTTGGTTTTACAGTCTGTGAAAACAGCCTTTGTTAAACACAACATTCCTCACTAGTCACATTGGTGAGCCAGTACTTGCACACCTCTAACCCCCACTCCCACCCCCACCCGCAACCACACTCACGATTCCATCCCCTGCCAGGGCTATGGACGATCCAGAGCAGAGAGAGGTCAGCTCACTGCTGACGCTACGTACTTGTGTTTGCAGCTCCACATAGGTGTTTCCCATAATGAGCTGTGTCTGGAATGACCCTCTGCAGTACACACTGACCTTTGAAAACCATACGTGCAGACATTTAAGACAGTGACCTGTTTGCAGATTCACACTCCTAAAGCACAAACCTACAGTTTTCAGGTTTGTCAATAGATTTGCTGGTTCTCATCTGCAGTCTAACTACATCTGTTATTTATGTCTGCTTTAAACTATGCAATGTCTGACTTACTGCAAGAAGCTAAAGCACAGAAACAAATTCACTGTTTGAGGAATCAAACTAATTTAATTTCATGCACTGTATATTATGTATGTACACAGGCCCAAAGGCAATGAAGTAAATGGTACAGTGGCTTTACATTGCCATCTGCTGGAATGATGGCTACAAACATTTAATAACAGAACAAAATCATTAGACTATCAAGTCATCAAAAGCAATGATTATGCAATCACATACTAACTCCTGTGTGTATCATGTGACTAAAATCGACAGAAAAGAAAATATGGAATGTCTAAAAGCTCTGTTTTCGTCAGTACAGTGACATAGATATTGATGTAAGAACTGAAGTGATTTTTGGTTTTTATCAAGAAAACATGGAAAATGGATCGATATCAGCTATGAAATTAAACTACTATGGGCTATTTTTGTTGTTATCACTATATTTGTCCAAACAAATGTACCTTTAATTGTACCAGGCATTAAAATAAACAAGAAATTGAAGAAAACAGTGTTGGTCTAATAATTTTTTTCCATAACTGTATAACTGAATGATTGTGGTTTTCTGACAGAAAACCTGTAATGGATTGGAAAATGTCAATAATAGAAAAAAAAAAAAAGATTATACTACAACCTTTATAGAAGGTGTGACTAACAAGTCCTAACCTAAATAATACTCATTTAATTGCATAAACCGCAGATCATGTCATAAATGTGTACAAACAGTCTTGTTTTTAGAACAAAACTCCCATATAACATGACAGCACGCAGACTGCTTTGTTTTTTGTTGTGTGACAGTGTGGAAAGAGTTGTGTGTGTGTGTAGATGAGGTGACGACAGCGGGAGTTAAAAACAGTCTAAAAGCTTTGGAGGACAGATTCAGGCCATGGCTAATTTACTGTGAAGGTAGGGCTGCTGAGTGAAAAAGAGAAATACCAATAAGAAGTGAAGCCACATTAATATGTTGTCAGTGGAGTCATTATGAAAGAGAATGAAATTGGGTTAAAGAATATTCACACAACCTGCATTTTATTTTAATACACAAACATGTTTCTTATAGCTGATTGGTCAGTGATCACAATAACTATCAGTCAGTTCTGGTGGCATTAGATCAGGGGGTGTCCAATCCTGGTACCTCCTCCAACACACCTGATCCAAATGATGAGCCTATCACTAAACTCTGCAGCTCTGATAACAACTGTCAGGTGTGCCGGAAGAGGGATACATCTAAAACATTCAGGATACCCGCCCTCAATGATTAGGACTGAACACCCCTGCATTAGATACTTAATACAGTATAAATGCATAATATTATTCTACTATTGTATTATCGTATTTGCATTTTGACAGGTGTGGTATAAACAGCATACTCCATTTAGATATTATGAATTAAGCCTCTTTCTAAATGTTTTTTCCAATTGAAAGAGGGATATACTGATATTATTACAAATTTATGAGGGTTATTTGGACACGGCAATCAGAAGATCAGATTAATATGTACAATTTACTGCAGGTTTTGACAAATGGCATCTCTTTACACTCAGCTGGAGTAAGGATAAAGATTCTGTTTAGTAGAGACGGATACTGGTCGGATGAAGAAACACACCTACTGTTAAACATTATGATAAAGGATATTAACAGGTAATGAATAGGAGCAAATATTGGCAAGATGATGTTTTCTAGAGATGCTTAAAGAAACAAAGAGGCTGAGTTGACACAGTGGAATGTCTGACAAAAGTAAACACTATTGTTAAAGGGGTAAATGAGAATAACAGCATCATATTCATTTTCATCAGCCATGTAAGTACTAATATATTAGGAATTGTGTCCATGTAAATGTAGTCATTGTTACGGGTGCACTCTTCAAATAGGCATCAGTTACCAATCAGTTCTGCAATTAAGCAAGAGACCAAATCTAATGATTTTCTATTTTTAAAGATGGTTAAACATTTTGTAGTTTAACGCAGCATAAAACACAACCGTGCGATATAATACTGAAAAACTAGCGCTATTCATCTCAGCTGTATTTCTTTTTCTATAAGATATTGACAATTTTGAGTCTGTATTCTGTATTTTTTCTTTATTACAATCATTTTAAACAAAACATTACACACAGAATTAAACAATCCTCCTCATATCACAATATGAACATAATACAAATTAATGTCACCCATAACTGCCCAGACAAGGAACAGTGAATTACAGAGGCATTTATTTTCCCTCCACCCTCTGATTTCACATCTCACCTTTTCACATTACTTGAGCACATGTAAACACAACATATTTATACTCAAACATAACAAATTATAGAGTCAATGATGCTGCAAAGAGTAGTTGCGATTCTAAAAACTTGCTCATAGCTGATGTGGTCATGTTTACAAACCCCTCATTACTTTCACAATGTATACATTTTCTTTTAGTCCTCTCTTAAGTACGCCTCAGGCACCTCTTCTTCATCATTACTGTTCTCCAAAGACGCAGTGTACTGTGCCATCCTTTCTACCTCCATTACTTTAGTGTCAGCTAACTGTTTATCAGCATCCACCGCGAGTTTTCGAATGTCCTCCACCTGCGTCAGGGCCACCTGAATGTTTGTTTTCACCGCGATGCATGCCTGCTCAGCTCCTGGGAACACACACATACAAACATACATTTTGTCAAATTGTTGAGGAAGTTCAAGGGTTTTCATAACACCGCATTGAGTTCAGACATTATGTGAGGTCATTAAACAGGTACTGCAGTCCATCATGAACGGTTTATTTCAAACAAACGTCTCATGAGTGACAGCAAATGATCCGTACAGTGTCTAAAGTGTTAACACTGACAGACACTGAATAGGACCTGACATGAGAGCTTTGAGACGCCGATACACACATTGATGCTTATTTCTCATAACAAAAGTCCAAAGAAAACCTGCCCGCACACTTCAACCTTCACAGTAATAAAAAGTCAGGCCCTCACTCTCACATTTTTATCAACATACCTGAAGTGTACGCTGCCTCAGCTGACATTTCACACAGTTTAACTGCACTGACCCAGGTCGACTCAAAACGGTTGCATTCTTCCCGTCTGTCGTTAACCTGCAAGGACAAAGACAGAAAAACATAGAGGACTCAAACGGCTCTACAGCATCGTGGGGCTGTTTACAGGTCTGAAGTCATAATTACTGTGTGGTATTTAAAAACAAAGATTTTTAAAAGTTAATACGTAGAGGATAGAAAGACTGACCTCGGCACGCTGGCTGATGATCACCTGCCAGACTGAATCCTCTTCTGCTGGAGTCAGTTTTCCCAGTGAGGCTAAATATCGTCTTTGTAGAGCAATGAGTGTGTGCACAGCCTGTTAATAAGCAACCACAGAACACAGCCATTAGATTCAAAATAAAGAGGCAGAAGAAGCAACACATCTTTAATTCTCACCACATAAAACCAGAGATTTTCTGTATAACCATCACCAGAGTAATGCCTTATGTTTTTTTCATATTTTGTGTGAGGTAACACAACACATACAGACTCACAACAATTCAGCTCCAGTTTGTTTATAGAGCCAATAAATGTGTTGGCATTGCACTAAATCCCCTTGGATGAGAACAACACTTTAAAGAGTTGTCCTGCCCCTTGAATGATTTCTACATAAACTAGCGTAGTTTTTTTTTTGCTCTTTCACTGTCTTCAGTACAGCTGAGCACAGGCCGTACAGTATATATTAGCAGTATCAGAACTAAAAAAGGATCATGGTTCATGTGCATCTTGCAAGAGTTCAAAACAATTTTGCAAACTTTTTACAAAGAGCATCAATAAAACATCCACTGTTTCTGTCTGATGGGGCTTAATCACATGTTGTTGTGTGCATTTTTAACCCATTGTAAGGAGTTTCAAGTGCAAGCTGGACTGTCAATAATAAAAAAAAATAGTATTTACACAGTTTCACTCATGACTGTCATACACTATATAACACAAGAGTCATTTTGGGATAAGAATTTGAAATCTAACACAAATCTTTGAAACAGCATTAAAATGTACCTTTGAATACTCTGTGATGGCATTTATAAGGGCCAAGGTGGTCTGGGAGAGAAAAGTACTTGAACTGTCTGTTACTAAAGAAGCTGCTCTTCTGATTAAAGAGTCATGAGAGAGGTTTTCAACCTGCAGGAGAAAGAAACAAGCTTTAACAATGAGTTTAACAAAAGTGCCACCTCTGTAATTGTTGCATGAGGCCATTTCTGATAACAAACCGACCTGCTTAAAAGGGATGGCACACAGCGTACCGCCCACGGTTAAAGATGTGCACAGAATGTTTGTCCATTTTCCAAGTCTCTGGACTGCAGGCTTCTTGCTGCTGAATAAGATACGGGTAGTACTCCTGTAAAAAAAAAAAAAAAAAATCAAGATCAACTTTAACTCTGGGATATAGAATATCTGGATTTTTCTGGAGCACTGTCATGTTTGGACTTGTTTGTTTCATGGCTTTATAATGAGGCAGTATTGGGCCTGGTCAAGTGAGTTTATTTAATCAGCTGGAAAAAAAAAAATAACAGAGTCAGAAAGCACTGTGCAGCAATACTAATCATTCCATATTGGTTTTTAAAAATCAATTTAGCTGCAACCAACCATAGAAGTTCAAACTGTAGGTCTAAGCAAGTACTTTAACATGACATTAAAGAATAATGACCAAATATTTAATAAAAACATGAATTTATCATCATTGACAAAGTAACAAAGTGAGGAAAATTATACAGCAGTTATTCAAGGTTTGGGGGAAAAAAAGCCAAAAGTGCTCTTCGTCAAGAAAAGTTAAATATTTATCATATCACACTTTTATTTTACTTATTTTTTTAAATATAAGAGAGTACATTAGAACCAAAAATTAAACCCATATAATTTCTTATCTTAGTTTTAAAATACATTAATTCATGGTAACAGAGTGAGATGTTTGTTGTTTGATGGACCATAATAATAATCAAAGGTTTTACTAAGATACTGATAAAATTTCAAGTCTTCAACGATATGTGTCATTAACATATTTATTTACACATATTTCTGACATGACGTGAGATACAGGCATATATAGTGTA
>JAPSES010000144.1:14921165-14957098 GCA_029822895.1 Maxillicosta whitleyi
AATGAACACAAGAAAGCTTCCGCTCAAGCTGCCTACGGATGCGTAGAAGGAACAAAAGACTAGCAAACTGGAAATAGCGCGTTTAACCTACAATGAGTTTAATTAATACAACCAGAGGAGCTGCATGTGGATGGGAGAAGTGTGGAAAATGCTGGTAAACACTGATCGCAATTGAGAAAAATATCCACGATCACAATTTACATTAATCTAATCGTGATTAACGCGTTAATATTCCCAGCCCTAAGAATAATATAAAATATTGCATATAAATTTGTCTCATCGTTTGATATTAAATTCCAATGATTTTGAAAGAAATGATCAGTTCATACAAACATGTTGGATTTCCCAATTAATCTGTCAATCTGTATCTGCATCTTTACAACAAACAAAGTCAGCATTTATTGTTTAATAATACTGATGTTGTCTTGATGAAAAATTTAATTTATGTTATAAAACTTTGAATGAATGAAAAATCTAAATCAGCTGAAAAAACCTACAGATTTGCGGTATAATTCATACTGCAATTTTTTTTTTTTTTTATGCCAAAATGGAAAATTGGTATTATAATCAACATATTGATAATGATGTTGATATACCCTACATGTACAGTTTCCAACATCAAATCTAGTATGAACAGTTTCCAAGTACCAGGTTGTTAGTTGTTCATCATGTGAGATGAAAAAAAGTTGTAAAATGTTGTAAGAGAGATGATTTTTGACATATATTCTGCACTCTAGGTTATTATTTGTATTAATTTAGAATCATTTATTGCTAGCTCCCTTAATAATAACTGAGTGATTTACAAATAGTGTTATATTTTTGCATTTTTTTCACCACCAGACATAACGTTACATAGATGAGCATGACATTTACATTTTATTTAATATTTTGCATCATGTCCATCTCATTCTGTTGAATGTGAAAATTCTGTATAATCTCAAAGGAACGTCTTCAAAATCATCTTCATTTTTTTGGACTTGAGGCTGATCTTATATTGTGGTTTCCAACTAATTTCCTCTTATACCTTCCTTTTATCATTGCTGCCATTGTTAAAATTAAACTGAATGAATGTTTATGATCTCATGCCAGTGACATGATGTAGTCTGAACCTAACAAGCCGACTGTTTAACTCCTGGAACTGCCTACACTCACTCCAACGGGTTAAAATAAAATAAATACAGTACTGTGCAGATGTCCTTGGCCAACATTAGGCTTGTTGGTTTAGTAAAGTTTTAGTGACATACACATCTCTGAGTCTGTATTGAGCTGGATATATGTTTAGTAATATAAACAAAAGTTTCAGGGGGAAAAAACAGCTTCTATAAACCAAAGTGGTTGTATGTGGTGTCCTTTGACCTTAACATGTTATTTCACCCTTTTGTTCAGATATGTGATCTGTATGTATGTATTATGAGTATTGTGATGGTGTTTAAACCAGATTTCATTCATCACATATGAGATGTTTTTAACAATTTCTGCTGCTGCTTATCATGGGGTCAGGGGTCACATTAAATACAATACATTTAGGTCTGTTTTCTGAGTCTCTCTTAAGGCTGCACACATATTCTCTTTATTTTCTTGTTTCAAGTGAGAAATAAATATGGATTATGCATCATTTCGTGCAAAAACCAAAAGTGGCTTAAGACTTTTTCATTGGACTGTCCATCAAAAGTAACAAAAAATAAAGTTGTGAAAAATTCGACATAAGTGTAATTTCAACATTTTGTCTGTTTTAAAACCCAGCAATGTATGAGCTCATTGTCCCATATCCCAAATGAAATCTGTTGTTAATGAGAAATACAAAGCTTTATGACAACAGACTGAATTTCATGTACCTCTGGAGGATTGAGGCCCAGGCAAACACAATATAAAGACAACAGACACTTCAGACAGATGGAACATCCTCCCACAGATCCTGTTTATTGAAGACGCTTTATATGACAAGAGAGAATAGAGATGTTAACCTTAGTTCTGTGACATTCTTAAACATTCATAAATGCTCTTTTACTGAATGTGTAATGTGGGTTTAATCAGGTGAAAGTAGGCAAATAATGCACACTCATCTATATTTGTGTGAATTATTATTATTTATTGTCATGCATTTGTTATATGTGAACATATTTGTTGATATTCTGATACTACTTTAATTCTGACGTTAAACTGACTGTGATTTTAAAGAATGTGTTGTAGTATATTTATATGATAATTCAGTTTTCTCCCTCATATACTTCCTCTGCTCCACAGAGGAAACATGCAGAATCTGACAGACTTTCAAGCCAATGCAACATCCCATAACACCCTGTCTGTGATAATTAAGGTGTGTGTGGTGATCCCCTTCTGCTGCTTCTTCCTCTGTTGTATCGTTGTCATGTTGCACATCTTTGCATCTCACAGGCAGTTTCTGGAGACCTCCCGTTACGTCCTGTTTGCCTGCATGCTGATCAACGACACCCTTCAGGTCCTGTCCTCTGTGCTGCTCTTCCACCTTGTTGTTGGTCGGATGAAATTTGCCTTTATCTACTGTGTTCCACTTCTGTTTATATCCACTGCCACTTTCCAGAACACACCTTTAATCCTGGCCACAATGTCACTGGAGCGCTACATCGCGATCATCTATCCCCTGCAGCGCCCGGCTGCCTGGCGCTCAGACCGTATTTGGATCATTATTCTGTCCCTGTGGCTCATCAGCTGCATCTTCCCCCTTATTGACTTCAGTATCGGGAATCATGATCCGTCAGTGAATGCCCTTTTCACCCCTGTGATTTGCAAATCTACACTTATCAACTCATCTCCAATCCAGCAGCTGTTTAAGGCTGTTACAAGTGTGCTGTTCTTTGTGGTGGTAGCTGTCATCATCCTCTTTACCTACGTGAGGATCCTACTGGAAACCAGGAAGCTGAGACAGGACCGGGCTTCTGTAACCAAAGCCTTGTACACTGTGCTGCTGCACGGTTTTCAGCTTTTGCTGTGTGTGCTGGCCTTCACACACCCCATCACTGAGACTCTTGTAGGGCTCCAGGGCTGGAAACCAGAAGACCTTTCCTTTTTTAATTATTTCTGTTTTATGCTGGTTCCACGTTTTCTCAGCCCACTCATTTATGGCTTTCGGGATCAGAGTCTCAGAGGTTACATTAAAAAAAGATTCTTCTGCTGTTCTAAGATGGTCGACCCTTGTGTCAGAGGTAAACATGTGTCTGCATTTTGACTTATTAAGACCAAATTCCCATTGTATGATAATGAATAGATGTATTTGCAATGTTTAATGTCACACCATAGATGAGATAAAAGTTTATGATTCTACAATGACTTGCAGGTTTGAAAGTAATAGAGATATATCACTTAGAATCAGCCTCCAGTACCCTCTATTGAAGTGATCATGACCCTTTTTGTAGATTCATTTGCACTACTATTGGGTCTGATACTGTTAAACATAAACCAAGCTCTGTCCTAAGTTTGTGCCAGCTTTGACAAAGATAAATACTGAATTACTCAATTGTCTGAGTGGACCAAAGATATCTTTATGGTCTGATGTTCAGCCCTATTCTCATTCAGAGCAGAAGCAGAGGTTATTACACTTCTGGACAGGTAACATTTTGGCTTAATGGCATATCATTTTATACATATTATATAGAAAAATATAAGCCCAACCATAAAAGATACAGATGTTCTCATGACATTTGGATGTAAATTATATTTTGTTGTCCGGCACATTGTTAGATATGACTGATGTTTGTCAAACTGTGCATTGTGTAACAAAATGTATAAAACAAGTGACAAAATGCATCCTGAAGTAATCCTGAAAAGTACTCATATATAAACATTAAAGATTTTAAAATTCTCTGGATTCTTTCTTTGCCATCATATTTCAAGTATTAATATTTAAGATTTAACATTTCAGCATAGTTTGCGTATAACACAGTGGTTGTATGCTGCAGACTATTTTAATCTTACAGTTTTTTGTTTTTTGTTTTGTATTATCCTGACACATCATGTTCCTATTGAACCTAGTGCAGAAGTTTGCAGCCTTTACTGTTGAAACAGCCGTAGAAAGAGATGTGTTTGGAACAGCAGGTAAAAAATCAAGTCCTTTAAATGCAGGTATCACATTATGCATGATATTTGATACATCTTTAGCTCATAAAATTCATTCAACAGTGATTTGGTACAAACCTTTTCTGCACAGTTTAGACTTAGAGACATCTGGAGACCCAAGACCATAGGGCCAATATTCCAAGTGACTTGGACGTGCTGTGATAGTTCTGATAGTATACATTAATTTACAGCTTTTGGAATCATCATTAGTTCTCAGTCTTAATATAAAATTTCTAATATTGCTTTGGTTTCCCGGTGGTTCACCTGATATGACACTTATAAGGCTTTATCGCAGCCACGCACTTTGATTCCATTCCGAGGCCATTTGATTCATGTCATTCTCCCATTCTCTCCTCCCCTCTCTCTCTCTCTCTCTCTCTCTCTCTCTCTTTCTCTACTCTATCAATGAAATTATGGTTTTAAAAAAAAGGCCCCCAAATACACTTTTAAAAATGTCTTTTGATGGTAAATTGCCTTTTTCTATTTCTTTTTTTTTGTACTATTAATTGTTTCTATATGATTTATTACAATTTATTACATAATTTTGTCTTTGAAATTACCAAAGCCTCATCGATTTATCATCTCATGAGTCTTTGGCTAAAATATGGACTCACATTTACATGCAAGAACCTTGATGCATTTAGAAGTCACATTTATAGCAAACCATTGTGTCAGGTCAAATAACTACTGACCTCCCTCCACCACACACACTCACTGCACTAAGGAGCTCCATTTGTGACAGGATATTACATCTGAAGTGTCCGATGGGGAGGTATCCTGCAGCTGTCAGGCTACACAACAGAAACTGCTCCAAATAATTATGTGCAACAAACAGTGTAATAAACCCTATCCCTCTCCAATGTGTGGCATGATTTGCACTGTTTGTACTGTTTGCACCACTTGCACTGCTTGCACTACGTGTGTGCATAACCAGATATACATATATATTTATTTAGAATTTTTGTACATCCTATCTTGCTTTTTGTTTTGTTTTGTTTTGTATGATGCACAGGAGAGAGAGAGAAAAAAATCCGGAGACAAATTCCTTTTATCCCTTGTATGTACATACTTGGTATACTTGGCAATAAAGCTGATTCTGATTCTGATGATTAGAATGTGCACAGCCGTAAATAGTGTATATATAGTGTTTTTGATTTGTCTTATTCTTAGTTTTCAACATTCTTTTGCTCTTGTGTGCTCTTTTATGCTTTTGTGCTTTGTTGCTCTAAATCTGGAATTCCCCCTTGTAGGACTAATAAAGGCATATCTTATCTTATTTCCATAACTGGCCTGTCCCTGGCTGTAGTATGAGACATCTGCCAGCAGGTGTCACTGCAAACTCGAACACGTCACATTCATTAATTAAGTAATTATTAATAATCCTGTGCCCAAGTTGAAAAACAAGCAAAACAAAAATAAAAATAATGTCATTTGATTACTTGGGCAGATTATTGTCATAATAAAATCATGAATCGTATTTCCAAAGCAGAAACATCTTGACTACACCCTTCACAAACTTGCCCTGTTACATTTAATTTAATCTGCTTTTATTTGTTCCTGCTGTTATAGAGCAGATGAAGATTTGGATGGACTTAACAACCAGCTCAAAGAAACCAAATGTTCGGACTGTGAAAGCTGATCCCACGGCAGCGGAGTCCCGCACGGAGCGGAGGCGCGTTGGATTCACAGGGAGAACCCGGCGCAAACCCACAGGAGCGTCACTTCGGTCCAGGGCAGACACAGAGGTCCAGCCACGAGAGGAAAAACACTCAGAAACTGTAAATACTGCAACAGACACAGACGGGAGATGAAGCATTTTCAAAGTGTTTTCTTTAGTTTGGTTCTCGTGGCGTGGGGCGCAGTCCCTGGATCTGTGGGTGAAATGTATACGTCGCTGCAGAACGTGAAGCAGGCCATCAGTGTGGAACGAAAACTGATCGATTACTTAAGAACTTACATTGACCATGAGTCAGAGAGACTGGCGGACATCAAGCGGTGAGTTATGTGTATTATTCTATTTCCATAAGCTTTTATTGATGCTCAGAGACAGCGTTGCACTTAAGGCCTGTGAAGAATTGAAGAAAAAAGACGCACCAAATGATTTAAAATATCTTTAAAATAGACTTAGACATTATTCCAAGTTAAGAGTAGAGAGATGAGATCATCCAGTGACACATCCTGGACCACCTCCACAGACGGTGAGTAACACCATGCATCATGATGGCCCCACATGGGGAGGCTCCACTTAGAAGTATTCACAATATGTGATTCACAAAGAAAAAAAAACATGGATTTTAATAAAACTAAAATGTATCTGTGGTGGTTTCTGAGTGCTGCTCTGGTGTATATCTCCAATTATATATGTGCAACTCAGGGGAGAATATATTCTCAGTATATACACTGACAGTAAATATACTGTCAGTGCTGTTTGAGAATTTATTTTCCTTTCAGGATCAATACATTGCGAAAACAAAACAATATTTGCATCAAAATGTATGCTAAACTATCTTTCTTTTGGAGGCCTTCTTCTTGCTGGTACCTGGAGTCAACCACTTGAATCAATTTTTACCACTTAATAAACATGATTCATATTATTAGTACTTTGTGGGAATGAGAATAGAATACTTTAGAATAGGATACTTTATTTATCCCACCCTGGGGAAATTTCAGTGGTCTAAGTGATATCTTGAGTGGTCTAAAGCTGTGACTCTTTAACCCATTTCTCTTTATTACAACCTTAAGTGCTTTATCACCATTTATTGTATTATTATCCTCTTTATTTTAAGTTTTCAGTGTAAATCATGTAGTTTCCTATATTTAATTAAGTGATCATGTAGATGTTCAGAAAAACTCATAATAAATTGAATGGTTATTACATCAAAACAGAAAAAAATAGGAAAACATGACTTTTTCAGCAATAATATTATTAACCAAACATTAAAAAATGTGTGTTTATCCAATGTCATTGATCCCACTCCATGTGTTTTACTGGAGAATCAATGTAATAGAAGATGCCACTGTTTCCACGGTAACAGTGGAGCCTTTGAATGTCCAAATGGGTCATATCTGATGGCCATGAAAAGATGACTGATGAAATATTTGCATGTTTTGATAAGATTAGTGGATTGACAGGTATTAAACATTTTATACTAGTAGATGGTTTTGGTCAATGGTGGGTGTTTGGATCTTTATGGGTTAAACTTGCTTTTTTGGAGGTTGATGGAAGGACGTAGAAGTATTTGTAGTAGTAGTATTTGTAGAGGCACCATTCACCACAGTTAATTTTCTTTCCTGCAGTTTTTATGCCAAAGTGTCAGACCTGCACGCTGAGGTTTATAAAAGCCAGGCGACTGCAATGGCAAACCCCCTGGTTGCATTCACCCTCATCAAGCGTCTCCATTCGGAATGGCTGAACGTAGTTTACAGCGACGAAGCTCTTGAAAACACACAAGGTTAGCCCATTGCCTCTTTTACAGACACATCTGGTCGTGATAAGTAACCTCCCCGTTTCTCTGCTGTCACCACCCAACCCCCTAGCTCACCTTTTGACCTCCTCTTGTCCAGCTCTCAGGTCCAGTTACGAGGAGGAAGAGGCTGGTTTGCCCAAACTGGAAGACCTCCAGGGGGCTGCTAAGGGGCTGATGAGGCTCCAGGATGTGTATGCTCTCCAGGTGGCGAGCCTTGTAAGGGGTCATTTCCGAAGCGTCACTAATGGGCAGACTACAGATATCTATATGCCTGATGTATCCGTCCCACTGTCTGGTGATGACTGCTTTCTTGTTGGAAAGGTATACCACTCATTTTCTTTGTATGCTTTTTATGTTAACGCACTGAAAGACCTAGAAGTAGTTGTATAACCACTTTCAAATATGTTTTTCTTATACATTTCACCTTCTCTAAGCCATTTATCACCATTTATTATAATATCATCCTCTGCATTTTGCATTTTACTGTGAAAATTCAAGTTTATTTTCATTCATTATGTAAATATTTATAAGTACATTCACAAGTTCTTACATCAAAACTGAGAAAATACAATAAAAAGTGACCATTTCTACAAAATCTATCATTAACTGAACATAAAAGCAAGAGTCAACAACCACTGCCATTTTTCAAACCACAGGGGTTTTATTGGTGAATCAATGCTGTAGAACATGATGGTGTTTCCACATTCACTGAAGGGACTCTGAGCGTCCAAACAGGACACATCCGATGCCGCTGAAAAGCTGGAGAAACATTTTGCCTGCATTACCTGAATTATTTCAACGTAATGTTAGGATTTATTAAACACTTCATATCAGTTGATGTTTGTGATGTTTAGGTCTTTCAGGGTTATTATGAGTGGTGGTTTTGAGTTGAAGTATGAGGATAAAATGAAAAGATATTTCAAGGATATAGCTGTGAAAATGTCCCTTACTACTACTACTACTACTAATAATAATAATAATAACGATAATAATAATAATAATAAACTTTATTTGTATAGCACCTTTCATACAAAAACTGTAGCCCAAAGTGCTTCACATTGATTAAAAATTTAAATACAATTTTAAGAAATAAATAAGAAATACATTAATATTGCTGATTAACATCCCATTCCAACAGTCTGAGACGTAGCATTATTCCAAACCTGTCAGTTGTATAGGCTGGTAATCCAGACACTCTGCATGGAAAAAGTTCTTCCCATGTCGTGCTGGGGAATCCATTTCATGTGGAGATGAAAATACATTCTACAAGTATGAAAGAGAGAAAAAAATCTTCCCCACAATAAATTCCGCTGTTTATGTACAGTGGTGATGTGTAAGGGCAGGGCATGTGTGGGAGAGACGTCCTCTAGTATGGAAAAGACATTATCTCACGAAAAGTGTGTGGAGCAGAGAAGTGCTTTCCTTTACTTGCACGGAGGCTGAGATTATTTGAGGCAATTTGTAAACAGTGACGTTTTGTTTTAAGGGTCACAGAAAACGCTGTCAGCATGTGCATTTATATGGCTGTGAGACACTTAACCAGCAGGGTTTATTAACAGAAGCTTGTTCCTTGTCTGGTTCTTAAAGTGGAATTTTAATGCTCTCCAACCATGCATCTTGTTATAATGAAGATTGGTACACAGTTATTTTCATTTTAAACCAAAAAAAGAAAAAAGAAAATGCTGGTCTCGACTTTTGAAGAAACCAGGAAATCACAAATAATAGGGTGTTAAAATAGTGTGTCTGATGGGAAGAGCTAGAGTGTGTGTACTTGACAGGGTTAAACAGTGCAGTCTGTGTTGGTGTGCTGTCTGCTTCCAAAATTGTGGATTGGATTGGACTGGAATGGTTTGGACTGGGTTATATAGTCCCAGAGAGGCAGTATAATTTACAAACAGTAGTCAACACAACCAATACACATCATAAAGTAAAAGACATGGATGTCAGTTGATGTGGTCATAATAAAAGTATATTTATGTCTGGTCAAAAAAGCTTACTGATGTTTCTCAGGTAGCATTATTATTATGATCTACATTATAAAAGCCTTTGTGTGCACACATGTGTGTGTTTGTCTCAGGCATCACACCAAATCCGTAAACAGCTGACTGCTGCAGTTTGGCATATTAATGTATTTTTGGTCAAGGAAGACAGTAGCAAAAAGTTGACAGGACCAGTATTTTGGAAGATATTAGTAATTTGGAATACAGTAGTCTTACAATCATGTTGCTATGCCCAGAATGTTTTGGTGGTTACTAGGGGTGGGTATTTCCAACAACCTCGCGTTATGATAAATATCCTGATACAGGTGTCGTGTTTTTTTTTTTGTTTTTTTTTAACATTTTAAAGAAAACAGACACATGTATACCCAAATGTTATTTTTTTATTTTGCTGCAAAGCAACAATTCCACTGTAGTTCATGTAAAACACTGCATTAAGAACTTGGCTGTAGTGCACAAATAAAGATGGTTTTTGATAAACTTAAAACATGCAAAGTCAGATGCCGTTTCAGAAACCTGGTAAACTAAAGGTTTGTTGCATGTGAAATATCGATACTGACGCCTCCGTATCGATACGCGCATCACGAAGAGGCCTATGACGATATATCCCCGTATCGATATTTTGAACACACCCCTAGTGGTTACTGCTGGACGAATGTAGAACAAAATGCATGACTACACAACAACATAAAAACTGCCACATCTAGAACCCATGGATCCCCACCTGCTATTATTACCCCACCTCCTGATGGAGAGGCAAAGGTACTGTTTTTGGTTTGGTTGTCACTTTTTTTCTTTGTTTTTTAACTTTCGAGCAGAAAAACTATTGGTTGAATTCATACCAACTCTGGTTTATAGATTGCCAGTGACCCACAATAAATGTAGTTGCATTTTGGGAAAAGTAATTCAAAGTCAAAATTTTAAAACCTTTTTTCTTCTCCCATTTACTTATAATGGGTGAAATTTCAAATGCCTATAAAAACATAAATTTAGTTACTTCAAACTTGGCACATATATAGAGGGAATTGATATGCTGACATCACCAAATGCATAGACATGATGACATCAGGTGGATTGATGCCAAAATAAGCTACAATATGTATGAGAGATGGGGTTTGTTGTACCTGGCACCACTTGTTATTCTTTATTCATATTCTTGCTGTGAGCTGCACACATAAGAGCTAAGACAAACATGGACATACATATTTTACATATTTTCGCTGGGCACTCAGTCTTTCTTTCCATTGTTTCATGACTCCAAATTACTACTGAGTTTAATGATTGATTACTCTTACTTTTCTCCAGGAGGGTGTCATAATCACTACAATACTACTTCATCAATACAAATTAAGAGCCCTTCAGATGTTGTCAGTTCCAGGTTATTTCCACTAAGTAAAGTATTGATTATCTATGATTTGCTTCTCTTTCTGTGCCTCCCTCTTTAAGGAAGTGGTCATTACTTTTCATCAAGAGGGTTCAGAGGCTCTACTAGGATGGCCTTTACCCTCTGAGAGACCTGATTTGAATAAAATGGTACAAAAAAGATGCATAAACTATTTTCTATCTCCATCTGAAAATCTCATATTTAGCCTCTTTTCTGGAAATTGAGTCACATACTGTATTAGAAGCCATTTTGTTCACTTTGTGTTCAAGCACGTATTTCTACTGGCATTCTGTCTGAACAGCGATCATGCGTCAAAGACTAAATAACAGAAGACGTGTGGTGAAAGACAATGAGTTTTTCACAATAAGAGTCATTCCATTATTGGATGATGTTGATGACAACTGGACCCTGACCATCATGGTCTTGCAGTTGAGTGTAATCTACAATGACACTCAATCAGTACTGCCCTGTGTCTTCAGTCACCGCATCTTTAATGAAGCTATTGTCAAATAGAAAGAGTTTTATTAACCATGTCAAGGCATCATAGTAAACTATTGTAACTATTTAGCCTGGGGTCCAGATGTATCTACATGAGTGCCAATTCTTCCTTTGCTCTGGCAGATCAGCATGGCTCTGCTCCCATTCAGACTGATTTCCACTTGGTGCTGATGGGGCCGAGCCAATCACAACTATTTATCTGCAATGGGAAGGGCCAAATGTGGTTTGATATGATGATAGGGTCCTTCTCTTTAAGTCGAGGATCAGGTTTTGTCTTTTTAGGAAGCAAACCAGTCCAGTCTACCAGGTGCAGCTCCTGAATGCACCATCAGCAGCTTCACATAGAGTCAGTTCACAGTAGATCAAGTTGCGATTTATTTATTATATACAGCAATGGTATCATTTTTAAATGTTCAAAAATATGTTCCTATAATTATATAGCATTAATGTGAATAAAAACATCCCTGAAACTCAGGCAAAAGGATGTTCTGATAAAATTTAAAAAAAACAAACAAAAAAACAAAACAAAAAGGAAATCTTTGGATTGAGAAGCCATGTCTCATTGGATTGCTAACATTCTCAGTTTGCTAAAACCATAAAAAAATAAACAATTGCACTTAAAGTCAATTCTCACTCACTTGTTACCTCAGAGTAACGCAGCACAGCCTAGCTACTATTGACATGCCCTTTGTTACTTCCAACTTCCAACTGTAGAAGACCAAGCTTTGAACAGTATTTTCCCACATGGTCAGGTATACCTTCAAAGTTTAGGAAAATTGATGGCGGACGATTGAAATTACAGGAAAAAAATGGATTTGAAATGACAGAAAGAGAAATAATCAAAGTAGGTGAAAAGAGACACAAAAAGAAATGAACAGAAATAAAATGTATGTTATGTAATTTAAGTCATGAACTTTATATTACTTGGGTTAATCCTCATTTCAGCTGCAGTTCACCTCTCTTGTCAATAGAATTTTTGTCCTGTTGCTCCAGTAATTGAAAAATAGATGAATTTATTTTGTCACAGGTTGCCTATGATCAAGAGGACTACTACCACTCAGTGCAGTGGCTGGAGGAGTCGGTTCGTCTCTTCAGAAGATCAGGAGGAGAGTGGAGCCCTGAAAATGAAGGGACTTTAAAAGATGCACTGGATCACCTGGCCTTCTCTCATTTTAAAGTTAGCGCCAAAACAAATAGATACTTATGAAACAACGTACATATAGATTACACTGATACATTCATCTTATATGTTTCAGACAGGAAACGTCTCCTATGCATTAAGTCTGTCTCAAGAGTATCTGCATCATGGTAAGTTTTCCCTCTGATTGAATCCTTTCTGCGCTGTAACAGTCCCTGCAGATGCTTCTTTAAATGTATCTTTACATGTGTTTTACTTCTCAGATCCAGTGAATGGAAGAGTTCTGCAGAATGTTGAGAAATATGAGAAACTGCTCATGGAGAGACCACACATATCAAATAGAGGTGGCGGCTTGAGGAGACCTACATCTAAATACTTAAGGACTAGGAACACTTATGAGAGACTGTGTCAGACCCAAGGTTCTCAGGTACTTATCGCCCTGAAAACACAGTTCATTGGAATATCTGAGTCTCACTGTTCTTAATTGTATTATAAACCAGTTGCATGATGGAAATCTACCTTTATAACATTACATCTGCATATACATCACATATTAATAAACGGTTCTTCTTTCCTGACTATGGATCCATTCGCTGTTTCATCGCTAACAGTATTTTCAAGTTATGTTTTGATGTAAAAGCAACAAAATAATATTAATAATATATACAACAAAGTGTCAGGTAACACACCCAAGTATTTTGTCACACTTTTAGTCACATTTCAAGTTCAAGTTCAGGAAATAAGCTCATAATTACCTTTTTTTTTTTTTTTTTTTTTTAAATATACCTACTATGAAGTTGCTTTTATTCTTACTTTATGTGAAAAGAGAACAATACTGCAGTGACAGATGGTTTGAAATTCAACAAGAAAAGCATTTTTCGTTTTGATCTTTTTAATGGACATCAGTTGCCTGTTTCTCCTAACAGCCAGTACATTTTGAAAACCCCAGACTATTCTGCGACTATTTAACCAGCGGCAGTCCAGGTCTTCTTCTGGGCCCAGTAAAACGTGAAGTGCTGAGCCTGCAGCCATATGTAGTCCTGTACCACGACTTCATCACTGACACAGAAGCTGAAGACATCAAGATGCTCGCCCAGCCAGGAGTAAGTGCCAGCAGCCAGCATTTGTCACATCATTTGAAGGGAAAAAAACACCAAAGCCGGCTTCAAAATGCCTTATTTGTATTTTCCTCTTGGAAATGGACTCAGAAATACATTGCTTTACATTAAATTGTTTCATTTTATCTGGAAAAGTAAGTGATTTTTGTGATCGTACCGTGAGTTTCTGTAGCTGCTGGGGTCTAAGCCAACTCCGTACCTTTTCCTTCTGGAAAGATCCTGGAAAGACCCTATGGAGGGAGAGTTGGTCTGCTTCCAAACATTTAGCAAGGCTTAAAGGAATGAGGGATACATTACTATGAAAACTTGGCTTTGCTCCCCAAACTGTCCGGTTTACTCTATTGGTACACCATGATACCACTTTCATCAAACTTCATTATCTATTTGAAAGCAATGTCTTTTATAGAGTGCATTATTCTTAGCTGATACAGTATGCTGACTCAGTTAATTTGGGGGAAATTTGGTGGCCGAATTCCGTTGGTACCCTATAGTTTGTGTCAAGATTTGGCATTGTTGAGCGGGTTTTCCATCCCATGCTCTGATGGAAACCCCTGTACTTATTTAATCATTATGTCAGCTTGTGGGCTGATTGAAAACAGGCCCAGTGAACAGTAATAGTTTGGAGCAACATTCAAGCATGGTTTACACTTTGTTCTTTCCAGAGCATGATATATAAAGATCAAGTACGAAAAAAGGAAGGTTTATTGTTTTGGCAGCAGTTAACAAATCAGACATTAGGTTTTCTTGTTAAAAATATTTCTTAAAGTAAGTTTTTAACCCTTTCAAATTAAGCAAAAAACTAATTTTATAGCATATAGGTGCCCACAGCATCATTATGTTTATCTGCAAAAGTGACAATTTCTGTTTCGCCGGACATAGCACCAGTTTATGTATTGTTGAAAACTGGAAAACTTGTATGAAATTAGCAGCAGGCAGCATGACTCAGGCAGAATAAATCAGGACTCGGTTGTAAGAACTGATTTAATCCCAAACATCTGGTCTTTTCCAGACTTTTCGCTGCTTTTTAGAAACTGAGGAGTAACACAAGATGAAATATGAAATTGTTACCTGTGGGAAACTAGTGTTAAAGCACTCTTGTGTCATCAGCAAATCTACACTTTTGGCAGCCTTTGTCTTGGTTAATTGTTGAGAACTGCCCTTCATCCACATATTATTCCTTCCCCTCATTCACTGGGAGATTAAAAGGATAGTGTAAGTGAGTCTTAACTCCCATTTTTGAATTCATATTCTTTATTTTGCCTTTCAAATGTAATTTCTGGCATGGCATCAGAACATGTTTTCATGCTCTTCATCTGTTTCCTTTAGAGAATTTTCAGGACTGGACATTAAAGCTTTACATGCTGCAATGATCACAAACATAAATACTGTTTTCTGTCTTCTGACAAGTTAAGAAGATCTGTGGTTGCAGCTGGAGAAAAACAAGCAACAGCAGATTATCGCATCAGCAAGAGGTACAGTATAGTAGACTGCTTATGGCCTGCTGTTCATCACTAATTTGACTCATTCAACTTGAGTCACATTCATTTGAAACAGAACTTCTGGTCATATTTTCAGTGCATGGGTGAAGGATTCTGCTCACTCTGTTGTTGGGAAGCTGGACCAGAGGATCTCCATGCTCACAGGTTTGAACGTGACACATCCATATGGCGAGTACCTTCAGGTGGTGAATTATGGGATTGGTGGCCACTATGAACCTCACTTTGACCATGCTACAGTAAGATTATTAATGTTATTGATACCGTTTTACATTTTGAATTTTGTTCGGGTCACTTTTCTAAAGTCATTACTTATTTTTTTGTGCAACCAGTCTCCCTCAAGCCCTGTGTTCAAGCTGAAAACTGGGAATCGAGTGGCAACCTTTATGATATATGTGAGTCAGTTTTTACTCTTAACATCTTATGACTTTACACAAACAGGCTCTTATTGGACGTTAAATTAAAAACCTAGTCTTCCACTCTTGGCATCAATTCTGCAGAATTTTGGAATAACCTTGTCTAAGAATTCACAGTAATCCTCTTAAACCTCTTAAATTACTCCTTTATAAGGCTTCTGTCATGTAATAAATTTAAGTCAATTGCCTGTGACCTCTGTTATTATAAGTATTCCTTATTTGATATTTCTTGCCTTCTCACTTGGCCAGGTTTGATGTCTGGTTATTATCATTTGCTAGGCTCGAAAAAGCAAGAGACCTGATTGTTAACAATGTTAATTAAAAGTAAACACTGAATATAAGTGGGTAGTAAGGTACAAGGTAATAGCCTTTACTAAAGCTTTGAAAACAGTGAAACAGTGCTGCAGAAGGAATTGCTTTTCATAACTTGAGCATATAAACACAAGACACAACTCTGAAGGAATGTCATTTTCCACAGCTCAGCTCTGTCGAGGCAGGTGGGTCCACAGCCTTCATCTATGCCAACTTCAGTGTTCCTGTAGTGGAGGTAAACACACTGTTACTGTCTGTGATGATACTTCATGTCACTTTCACCTCAAGCTGGAATGTTTTCACTTCGTGCTGCTCTTTGCTCACATTTTGTGATGCAGCTGTCAAAATGCTAAATGCCAGATCATAAAATCAACTGTCAGGAGATTTCTGTCCACAATACTGCTATTGTATAGCTGAGCGTCGGTGACGGTGGACGGTAGACTGGGTTGATAAATGAACTTCTGTGGAGGGCTTGACATACCATCCCTGGAGTTTAACTGTATACCTTTAATGAGATGAACTGAACATCGTGAACCAGTAGGAACCACAATTAAAATATGTGAATACAGCCTATCAAAACGAATTATTTGTTGTGGTTTTCATATCACAGAAAGCTGCAATTTTCTGGTGGAACCTGCATAGAAATGGTCAAGGAGATATGGACACTCTGCATGCCGGTTGCCCAGTGCTTATTGGAGACAAATGGGGTGAGACTAACTTGTTGACTTGACTAAAACTGTACACTTTTCCTTTTAACCTTTGCCTTTTTTTACAACATTTTCATGTTCTGCAGCAGTTATCCACTGCTCAGTATTACTGTTATACAGGAGGTCATATACAAGTTCATGTTCATGCCACATCTGTGCTGCATTATACTTTTAGGGATGTAACAGACAGCAGTTCAAACACTCAATGCTCATCTTGGAAGCTAGACATCTGCTGCTGGTTGGCGCAGCCTATCTAACGCCAACACTTAAACGTGTGTCTGGAAACCAAACTCACAATGGATATTAATCTTCACAAGGCAGCTGCAAAAGTATTTGCTGTCTGCATTGTTTCACTCAGCCATATTAGCTGTCCTGAACATTTAGGATTGGTCATTTTCACTCATATTTATTTGAAATTTAAAGATTAAAAATCATTTAGTTAATACTATTGTGCTACAATTTGATATTTCTGTTCCAGTGGCAAACAAATGGATTCATGAGTACGGTCAAGAGTTTCAACATCGCTGCAGCCTGAATCCTGAAGAGTAAGAGGAGCAACGCAAGAGCTGGACCCTTTGGAGTACAAGAGCCGGCCTTTACAATTGTGAGGCACACTTGCAGGCAAAGAGAAGAGCCAGAGAGTGAGCGCACAGGCAGGGGAGAGGAAAAGTTGTTAAAGGGGAAGCCTGCATCTGTGATTGGAGCCTCGGGCCCCAGGGAGCCTGCAGCACGCAGCACAGTGGACACTGCTGCAATGGACATGGATAAAATAAGGCTGGACTGGGCTTTTGGAGGGTGGAGCTGAAGAGTAGTGAGGCAGTTGGCAATCAGCCCCCAGAGGCCAGGTTCCCTCCAACTGCTACTGGCCAGTTTCTGCAGATGGAGAGAGGCCTCTGCCTTCACACTCTGTGCTGATTTCAGTTCACTGTGCAAGGCTGTTTGCCTCTTACCTACAGTTTGCTAAGAAACTCACAGCCTTTTTTTTCTGCACTGGGCCCACTCATAGGCCTGTCATTATAAATGCTCCAGACAGCTGAAGTTTGCACACGATCAGAGCTTTATTTTAAAGTCTGTTCCAAGGTTACAAAGATGCATAAAATGTCTCATTAAATCACAGTGATTTCTATGGAAACAAATGCACAACATCCACATTCTTCACTGAATGCAAACGGATTGTAAAAATAAGGGTTTGAATAGCTGATGCAATAAAAATGTATTAATTCCATCTGAAAAAAGTTGAACACAGAATGCTCTAAATTGTTGTATTGGTTAGTAAAGAATATTTTTTATAACTTAAGGTTCTTAAAAGGTTATAATTAAATCTAAAATGTTCTCTTTCTGTGTGGTTTTGCATATTTCAAAGTTGTTTGTTAAATGCTTTTGTTTAAGACCACAGGATTGCAGATCAGACCGGTGCTGTGACTCAGAGGATTTGCCTGTGGCTTTTTGTTCTCAGCTGGCTAAATAATGTGGTCATCATTGTCTGTAGGAGACTGTTTCAATTTGGGTTGACTGACTATCTAATGGAACAGATGAACCATATCTCTTTGTGAGCGTCAGAGGCTGGCTGCCATTAATCACTAATAGGGATCCTGTCTGCTCCAGACTTTGTGTCTGAACTAACACAGCAAGCACTCTCTGCATACCAGTCAGACATCTCAGATATCTGTGCCTAAATAGGTCATACTCACTGTTCATCATCTGTATCTCAATGCTCTGGGGCATCCAGCAGCTTGAGTGACAGATTTCAATGAGAGGAGAAAGAAACAAGATCCTGCAAATGCACAGTAAGATGTGTTTTCCCTCTCAGCACATTCTATAAACAACATCTTCCACTAACACAAAAAATATAGGAAGGGGTTAAAACAGCGTCACATTCCAGGTTATATGGCAAACAGCAGGAAGAGAGTTGATGAAGTGGAGGATCATCTTTTAGAAAGACTCTTTTCAGTCATACTACGCTGAATGTAAAGTGTATGGGATTAAAACACTTACAGATAAATTAAAATCAAAACTCACTAGTGATACAAACACATCTTAAACATGTATATGGTAAGGGATTTCATGTCATTTCCTAAATCTACTTCTAATACTAATGTTTAACTGATATATTACCATCATTTTTTTTTCCAACATAACATTTTAGGCAACCAGAGTCTGAATAATCTTTTCACAGGTCCATCATAAAACCCAAAACCTAACTTTTCCCAGAAGTTAAAAGGCTTCATTCTGCACTCTTCCTCTGACCCTCACTGTTACCATGATAACCATAACAAACATGCCTCTGACACGTGTTGCCATACATTTCAGGTTTCACCCCTGCCATGCCCAAATAGTAACCAAAGCATACATGACAAGACCAGACATCTGTTCTCAGCACATATTTTTGCTCATACTTTTTAACATCTAAGTTAATAAGAACATATGGCAATGAGTCGAACTGACAGACAGACTGATCATCTAGTATATGCTGTTGACTGGAACTGCACAGCACAGCACACAAAGCAATGCAACAAACCATTATCTTAGGTCAGTGCCTCCCTCTAGTGGTGACAAAGAATATGTCTGTGTGGAATCTGAAATTATGAAATTATACAACTCTTTTCAAATCCACTTATCGTTAAAACCATATTGTTCTCAAAATGTTTTTTCTTTTACATTGTGGGAACATGATTGTTGAAGCATTTCATTTTATGATCATATTTTAACATATACACTTTAGCAGCAACACTCAAGACATTGGATGCTGTTTATCACACTGATTTATGATTATTAGTGATGGTAAATTCAGTACCCACTCAGCATTGTGAATTTTATACTGAAATTGGGTTTCTCTCTAACAAGCATAATGAATATTGGATTTTATTTATTCATAGGAAATCACTTATTGGTCTTTTTCCTCCATGCACCACTGTGTTACTAACTTTTAATGTGGACAATATAGACTAAAAATCTTTTCTTATGTCATAAGTGCCATCTTTTACTTACCTTAAAAATATCATTTTAGACATTGTGCACCTTGCAGATGGAATTGCTTAATTCACATTTTTGGCCTGAATTTGCATAAAATGAATGATTTCACAATTCTGCCAAAAATGTGACAAACAATTATTCTATGAAGCAATATCGTTTTAGGTTTATTTGTTTGTTTGTTTAGATTTTTAAAATACATTTTCATTGTTTCACTGAATCTTTTTTGACTTTATTTTTATATGATCATGTTCTGATTGGGCTAACTTTCCAATTTTGTTGGTTTTGCCTTTTTTTCTTTTGAATCAACAAGGCTTTTTTGTATTGCACAATAAGGCCTTCACAGCAATATATCCCACGATTATATATGCACGCTGTTTGAATTTTGACAGGTTTATTCATATAAATATATGTACGTTAGAAAAAAGCTGACATTTCAATGAAAACTCAATTTCCCATAATGCCACTGCAAACAGCGGCAGTGGAGGCGGGACAAAAGTTCTCAGTGAGACTGTTGTTGCTCGGTAGCAGTTTTGCGCGCGACGTTTGTGTGGATGTGTGTGCGTGACTGTGTGTACAACCTAAACAACCCCGTTAAACGGATTACTGGTCTCCTGACTTGTGAGACAGTCATGTCTACAAACGGTTTGGTCATAGCTTCGGCCATTCACCAGTCACCACATTCAATGAGCTGAGAAATGAAGAGTAGAAAACAGAGGACGGTCAAAGCTGGAAGCACCAAAAGGAAAGGTAAACTGTAGTTAGCTTAGCCTGCTAGCATGACAGCTAAGTTGTTTAGCTGTTACCGTCAGCTGTCATAAGCCTAGTGTATTGGTGAATTAAAACGTTAATGTAGCGTATTCTCTGTTGAGTGATAATGTTTTGCTTTTTATTCGATTGTTTTGTTCGATTTTTGGTGTTGTTTCCACACTAATATGACTAGCTAGCTGAAGTTATCCTCTACTACCAAACACTAATCCGTGTTTACGTTGACACTGTTTTGGTTACTTTGCTGCAAACTTACAGAAACAACACCAAAAATTTGTCACAGAATATTACAGAACAATGTTGTTTAAGTAGTAAAACTGCTTGAGTGCTCAACATACAGTAAACATTCTTATATTTACAAAGTTTAATACTGACCACTGCAGTAGATGTCATAATGAATGTAATTGTTGCGATGTTTAAACATATTATTTAATCTCGCAGTCCTGTCACAATAATTATTTTCCTGTGCTTAAATAAATCTTTCCAGTAGCCCCCAGTGATGTTTCTCCATCAACCAGCCTCCCTCCTCTAGTAGAGGGCCAACTCAGATGCTTCCTGCGTGTGACAGTAAGCCGGGTGTTATGGACAGTTCACAAACCTCCTTCAGCCACCTTTGTCAGACTGCGCTGGTGGGGGGAGTCATCCAATGGGACACATTTCTTTCCAAGAGATGGCTCACAGATATCACAGAAAACCATCAAGACCACAGCACGATTCCCTATCCGCTGTGGTCCAAAGCAGTTCACCTCATATCTTACAGGTAACAAAGAAATAGTTAATGTGGTTTAGTAAACACATTGGAAATTGTCCTCTAATGTATTATTTATAAACAGATATGGGGTCTTTGGTGCTGGAAATTCTCACAAAATTGGACCATTTGCCAATTGCCCGGGCTCAGGTTGCTGGCATCTCTCGTCTCTCTCTGTCACACCCAATTAGTGGATTTTACACCCTTGTATCGCCAACATCTGAGAAACTGGGGGAGTTACAGGTAAGTGCACACGTGAATTCACTTTGCCTTCTGAGCTTCATTTGCTGAATGGCACTTCTGTGCTGATGTTTGTTTTTTTTCTTGGAACAAAGCCTAGCCTGTCAGATACAGTAGGGCTGTAGGAAGACTTGTATATAGAGATTATTGTGGAAAGTATTGGCATTGCAAATTAAGTTTACTTGGTTGACTTGCTTGGTTCTCCCCCGAAAAATGGACATAATACTGATCATGTCGAATGTGGTTTTGTTTTGTTTTTTTCTTAATCTGAATATACAGACTTACACTAGTATCCATTTTTTGTTTTGTTTTGGGTTTTAAAAAAAGTAGCAACTTCTTTTTTTTTTTTTTTTACACAGCACACATCTCTTTCACTGAATCCAAAATCTTACCATATACACTACAGGATGTTTAAATTGCAGCTGTTCGTGGTTATACTATTGGACAGCCTGACACTATAATTCAACTGTGCAACTCTAAGCTACAGTAAGAGTTCTTCCATGTGTTTTATGGCTATAATGCCAATTTATGAACCAGTATATGATGAGAAAATTATTAACAGATAGAGATTAGAGACATTGTGTACTCATGCATTTAGCATTAAGGAAATCTGAGAATGTTATGCTAATTGCCACCATTTTTTCAGATTGCATAGTATAAGCCCACACTAACTTTTTCTCTAATCAAACTAATGCAGGTTTCCCTGTATTTGGAGCCTCTGACTGAAGCCTATGACAGCAGCAGTTCAGGTCCCACCACAGACCTCAGGACTGAACGAGAACTCGCCACATTAACTGTGCCATCGCAGCCCAAATCAGTCTCAGCCGGAAGTGGAAGAGAGTCAGTGGGGAGCAGTGGTGGAAACACGCCAAGGTTTGAGTTTTTTCTTGGATATCTGTGTGGATATTCAGTATTAAGTTTATTTAGGGGCTGAATGACTTTACTGTAAATATTTTGCTTCATACATTTCAGAGGGAAAGACCACTTATATTTCCAAAATAAGGATAAAGAAGAGTTTCTGGAGAACCAGATGCCGGATACAAATAAATGTCAGAATGGTCAAACAGCTGTGAATCTTCTAAATGAGGAGCCTGGTCATAGACAAGCAACTAATGACCTTATCTCAGGTATAGATGCATTATGACTTACCATAAATACAAAGGCATGGCAGTAATGCTTTCTAAAATATTTGAAACTTTTTTTTTCTCATCTCAGTTATTTTGGAGCAAGGCAATAAACTCAGAAATGCTATGGTAAAATCAGCTGTGAAATGTGACATGAATTCTGGCCCAACTCTGAAAGACACTCCTCTGCCCCTACCAAAGGACAACGTTCTTCCACCTGCCAAGTTAGTTTTTTTTTTTTTTTTAGAAACACATCTAAGGACTGGGGAAAAATCATGCATTTACATAACTGCATAGTTCACAGTGTCTTTTACATCAATTCTGCATCAGCAGGCCCTTATCTTCACACTCTGGTATGTTTCTTGAAAATATCCTGCATGCTGATTCAAGCCTCAAACACTCTGGTGATGTGGCTGTAGTCTCAGACTGTGGCTTTGACAACTCTGTGGATGTGGACAACAGAGCAGTGGATCTGCTCCTTGGCAGGTATTTTATCATTTATTGATTTATTAGTCATTTCTATTTATTATTTATTTTATCTTTGTATTTTATATCATCCACATTTCATCAAGTTGTTTTATGTGGGTTTTTTTTTTGTTTTAATTTATTTTGGCAGCATAAATTCATCCCCTTTACCTGCTTGGGAGGGAGAGGTCTTATTTCCTGAACCTCTGTCTGGCCATAGCAGTGTATGTGGCGATAGTGAGCTCAATGACCCACAATATGATCAGAGCTTGCTGGAGAATTTGTTCTACAAAACTCCTGTAAGTGTATAATTTTTATTATGATTTTCCAAAGCCTCATATTTGTTTATTGTTTTATTGGTGAAATATTGTACTTATTTTCATACATAAGACTTACTGACTTTTGTCATCTTTCAGATGTCAGATACCAGAACAGATGACACAGACTTGGAGGTACAGGAGACAGAGCCTTCAAGAAAAAGTCACCCAAAAAAGCAAATCTTAGGAGCTGGGAAAGCTTTGACACAACCTGGACCCAACATTAGTGAAGAGTAAGGACCTTATATATTAAATTTTAGTAGACAGTAAAAAGTGAAAAGCTCCTTGGAAGACCAGGTAGAAGGTATGGAGTGTCGAATCCAAAATCTAGCTTTAAAAGTAGCCATTGTGAAACAAAAAAGAATAAGTAACACTATATACCACTTTGTACACTATGAGAATTAGTAACAGTACTTGATGTACTGTCACTGTGTTCAGTCCAGAATTAGATGGTGTTTTTCCTCCCGGCCTGACTGCAAATCAGCTGAACATGCTGGGTTTGATCCAACTGGCTAGAGTGTCTATCGACTCCCTGACTTTACCTTCAGGAAGCACAAGTACCACACCCAGAAAGACTTGTGACAAAAGGAAGCCTCCTCGACCATTAATAATCAGGAAATGGTAAAGAAATTACTTTACATCATTATATAAATACACGTATGTAAATTCCTTCACAGTCATAAGGAAGTTTTATCTCTCCCCATTTGCCAGCACATATTTTATTGAGTATGTGTTTCCACGAGCTTCCATATCCTGTCAGCGTGATCGCAATAAGGCAGCCAGTGAAGAAGTGACCAGAGCTGTTTCCAGTAAAACCACAATAGACAGTAAGATCTGCTGGAATTTCCTTTAATTGAAGTGACTAGTATAGACACTGAAATAACTGTGTTTCTTATAGACATTATTAGCTCTTTTTCTAGCTGCTCTTAACACTGTACATTCTTCTGTGATCTTAAGGTGTGAAGTTCCAACAGCACTCTGAGTTTCCTGTCCACTTAACTAAAACAACAGTTAAACAGTGGTGGGAAAGCAACCTAATTTTTAAGATTTATTCACGAAAAAATGACCAAAAGAAGGTAAGTGGATCAAATGAATACTAAACCTAAAAGTTATTGTGTGTCAAGGTTAATTGCTCTCCTACTAAGATTTTGTATAGAAAGCTTTTACTCTAGCGTTAACATAATATTAGTGCCACATGAATAAATATTTGTGCTCTAGTTAAGTTGAGATTTTGACATCGAGAGTACATAAATCACCTCTTAATGTATCTGATAATGTGAAATAAACAATGTAGAAACATGAAAAGAAACTAATTTGTTCATCAATGTGTATTTGAAGTGATATTTTGGTGATTATGTGACACTTTCTTCTGTTGCAGCCAGTTTTTATTGGCAAGGCAGTTCACCCACTGCGCTCTTTGCTGCAGAGCAAGCAGCTGACTCAGTCTGTCATGTTGCCGGTGAGTGTGGAAGGTAGCAGTGAAACAAAGGGGATTGGACCTCTGAAGGTAAAATACAGTTTTATACCCAGAGATTAATAGTTGAAAGTTTGATATTTGTTATCAAAAAAAGTGATATCCTTCTTTTTCAGGTAACGCTAGAACTTGTTGCAACAAATAAAACCTCTGAAAAAAGCAAAAGCAGGTCATCTTGGTTAGACACATCCCCATCACATACACAGAAACAGCCCAGCTCCAGTATTGATGCTACTGTGGCAGAGTTACCAATTGCATCTCCTGAGGTTCCTAGACTAAATGTTTGGAGTCCTCAGAAGGTCTCAGAAGAGCCGTCTTCTCTACCCAGCCTCCACACATTTCCTCATAAATCTCGGCAGCAGGTGGAGGAGGACCCTGAGGTTTTGCTGCATGCATTACTCATGGTGCCAGATGGAAGGAACTTTCGAGGTGGGCCTATGCAAGCTCCAAACGTGTACTTGAATTGCAAACTCTTTTGGTGTGATGAGACAGCGAGATCCACTGTCAGCTGGGGTCAGGCAAACCCTTCATTTAACTTTGTGCAGGTATGACCAATAAAGCAAGTCTCTTAACAATATTATTTATTGTACCTTGTATTAACAGCTAAATTCTACTTTGTTATGTGTCCTTTTTGTCATAGGTGACCCCTGTGGCCCTAACAGCAAAACTACTACAGCGTTTGAAGAACAATGTTATGGTGATTGAGGTGTGGCAGAAGATGGGAAGCTCAGGGGAGGATCAGCTCATTGGTCTTGTCAAATTACCTCTACACCAGTTCTACATGTCATTTAGGCAAGTTGTGGCAAACGGGAAGTGATTCTGACCAGAATTAATATCTTCTTAAATAGGGATGGTGGTATTATGACCAAACAACTGTAAAGTTTGCATTCAGAGCAGACCAAATGTTTGAGAATTTTCCCTACTTTTTAATGTGTATCAAATATACGGTATCTGTCATTGTAAACTAGATTAAACACGTTATCCTTGGCAAGGCAAATTTATTTGTAAAGCACAAGTCAAAGACAGGGCAATTTACAATGCTTTACAAAAATGGAAAAGGGACAAGTTAAAAACACAATTACATTTAAAACATAATTAATAAAACATAATCACCAATTGCAATAAAGTAAAAGAGAAGAGTGCAGTTGGAACACTTTCAGTTGTTTAACAGAGCTGTTTTCAGCCTGGACTTAAACATCGTCATCATCGAGGTCTGTCTCACCTCATCAGGAACACTGTTTTAGGGTTAAGATGCATGGAACTGAAACGCAGCTTCACTGTGTTTGGTCCTGACTCTGGGCACCAGCAGAAGGCCTGTCTCTGAGGTTCTCAGGGTCCAACATAAGTCATATGGAACTAACATGTTAAAGATGTCCTTTGGTACTAGACCATGGAGAGATTTATACATGAGCAGAGCTGTTTTAATGTCTATTCTCTGAGCGATGGGAAGCCAGTGCAGAGACCTGAGCATAGGACTAATATGGTTTTAACCTTCATGTTGTCTTTTAATCCCCTCCAGAGATCAGAAGATTGCCCACCTTCTCCTGCAAGCACAGTACCCTGTTTTAGGGGTGGACTGCTACATGCCAGTCATTGATGTCTTCTCGGGCAGCTGTAATGGAAACCTTAGGGTGATATTGGCAATGGGCCATTCAGAGCAGATAGTCGCCTTGCAGCGAGCAAGAGATGAAGAAAGCGACTCCTTGCCTCATCCAGTGAGACCATTTCACCTTCTTGATCATCATCCACATCTGCAAACAAAGGTAAGTTTTAATACTATAATATAATATAATAGTAAGTGTTAAATGTTTTTCTGTTGTTAAATGAATGTTGATGGAGAAATCTCAACATATATTGTCTCCATATTCTGATAATAATAGCATCATTTAAACAAAACATTTATAGAATAACTGAGTACAGACACAGTACCACACCTATGTATATCTGTGAAAATTTCTGATTTATTAATTTGAAACCTAAATGCATATACAAATGTAAGATATTCAAATCTAAATGAATACACACTGACAAGGTGACTTTCCTTTTTACCTTCTCTTTTAGGTGAGCACAACACAACAGGAACCAATGAGAGAGCATCTGTTTGTGATCAGAGTGGAGAAGATCAGTGGGCTGACACCACTGCAGTCCACAGTGTGGGGTGAGGCTGACTGTTACATCCAGTATAGTTTCCCCTATCAGGAAGGTGACCTCACTGCAAAGATGGAACAAGACCTTATAGAGAGCAGTAAGTCTTCTTCAGTATTTTAAAATGTTCAGTGTAAAAAGAAAAAATGTCCTCATTGTGCATCTGACTTGTATCTTTTCTACAACAGCTGTCGATCTGAAGCCATTTCGTACAGTTACCACTCTGTGTGTCCCTGACCCAATGTTTGGCCACACTGAGACACATGTGTTATTGGCCCCTGAAGGAGTCCCTGTCCAGAGGCTGCTTCTCAGCTCTTTTTCAAGTCAGCGCCTCAGCGGTGGTGGTAGTGTCCAGTTTGAAGTGTGGTGCAGGTTTGTGGTAACTTTATAAAGTAACAGTGTTACACTTCCAATGGGTCAAATCTTCATTGCATGTGGTGTGCCAGTGAGACTACTAATGGGTCAAATACACTCCACATTCTCATGTGCATCTTTATGAAATGCACAGAGCCTCTTAGATTTTTCCTGGGAGACTTGATGGGTCCTGTTCAGGAGTGCCAATGGAAGGAAAATCTTTCTTGTAAAGCAAGATAATTGCTGCATGTCATACTTGATTTCATAATGTAATTATTCAAATATTGCAAAATCATCACCCATCCTTAGTAACTGAAATTTACAGGTTTGCTTTTCTGGCACAGAAAGAGTACAAGGGATGGGACACTTCCCTTTACAGCTGTAAATTCAAACTGGTTGAAATTTGTAGTGAACAACTAGTACCAACTATTAATTTAAAAGATAATATTTGATTATTTACTGGTGGTGCATATATGGTTTACATGTCTGCAGATATTACTATCCAAATGTGCGGGATCAGCTTGTGGCTAAAGGTGTACTTCCATTGTCCAAGTTGTGCGCCATGGTCACCATGCAAAGACAGCATCCAAATGAGGCTCAAATGTTTTCACTGCCACTGTTTCCCAGGGCCGACAGTCCCACAGGACATCAGCCTCAGCCCTCAGGTACATACAAGTACAAAGGAGACTCTACTATACTATATTGAAGCATATATAACATCTATAATTAGTCTCTTGTTGTTTTTTAGGCCTGCTTGATGTAAGCATTCGTTACAAGCACCGGCCTGTGAGATCTGATGAACAGATGGGGAAAGGTGCTGCATCTCGAGTTGTAACCCTTGTGGTTGAAATTCACAGAGCATCTGGTTTACAGGCTGCAGCAAGGTACATCACTCCCACTATCTTAAAGACAACAACAACTAATGTTGAAGTGGAATTCAAAAATAAATGTGAAGCTTTATGTAGATATACCAACAGGTACAGGTATTATTCTTATATGAAAATTATTGATTTGAAGCATATAAAGTTATATGTATATAAAAGTAAAAGTTGAAAGCAATCGAACAGAACTAAGGGATTGTTTTCAGTAGCAATGCAATATTTTTTTTTCTTATTGTCTCATATTGTAACAAAACAATAAAGCTAGATATTATTTAAATACCATTAAATGAACTCTGGACTAACAAATTGAATTTCCTGTTATTCCTTTGTTTCTCTGGTGCAGGGTCTTGTCAGAGCAAAATCAAAGGTTTGCCTACTATGCTGAGGTGGGAGTGAACAGCTTCATCACAATTCAACTGCCCTTCTTACCTGAGAATGAGAGGAGATCTACCCGTGTAGCAGCGAGGACCTTCAGTCCAGAGTTTGACCATCACACAGAGTTGTGCTGTGATCTGTTGGTTCAGAGGAGCACTGGGGAGACCTCTAGCCTGGCTGAGCAGCTGGAACAGGCCTCTGCAATCTTCACTGTTTGGAATAAAGACAGCCGGAAAGGTTTAGAGATTTTTTATTTTTTTTAAAATTGCAAATCTTGATATTGTCGAAAGGAGCATTGTTTTTACCTCCATCATCAACATGTGCATTCAAGTTACTTGTTTATTTTGTGCTGTTTGTTGCAGCAGTGGATGCTTCCGGACCCAAAGATGTGGTTTTAGGAACAGTGAAAATCCCACTGACTGATCTCATCCATAAAAGAACAGGTATGCTGAACTCTTAGACCAGGTTGGATCAGCAATCAATTCTCATCAGACAAAACTGGGTTTAAAATGAGTAAATTCAGGTTTAAAATTTGTCAGAACTCTGAAATTATAAACTAATTTCTTTTACATAAATATAATATAGTCAAATATAGTCCTTGTATTTACAGTTTCATGGTCTTGATACCTGTCTGAAATTCTTGCAAAAAAGATCATCTCTGATCAATAGTAACATGTTACATCACATCAACTTGAGGCCTGAACAAGCACAAAGGCAGCTGTCACACAGAGGTGAGACAGACAGTGTGTTGCAGTTGTCACACATGGGTCCTACTTGTCCTCACTGATATTAAGAGTCAACAAACTCTATGAAGTTTATAGTGAGTAATTTTTATTTTTACCTCTACCAATGACAGTTTTTGGTCAGATACACAAGATGCATAGTTGGTTAAAAATACACCATTTGGCAATAATTTGCCCTTAACAGAAACAGCCGTACTGTATGATCTGCATGTCTTTACATATAACTTTTAGTTACAGGCAGAACATCTCACCTTTCCTGAGGTCAAGCACAAAAGCACTCCTGCAATTACCACTTAAAACCAATAAGGGCCACTAGAGAGCACAAGCTAAATATAAAAAAAATAATTCTAGGTGTCCTGTCAAGACCTTCGAAGTATTAAGGAATAAAGAATAAAACTCAGTTTCACAGTATTCCAGAACAAATATTACATAGTTTTAGTCATTCACAATTAAATGGATTATTTGATGATTACGTAATCTTTTCCCCCCATGAATAAAGGTATTTCTGGCTGGTTTGGAGTGTATTCACCACAACAAGCAAGTTCTTCTCAGGACCACCAAATCTTGGTCGGAGGTCTTGAGATATCAGTCAACTTTGCCCACCACTCAGACAGAGAAAGGGTCATTAAAGCAGCTCAAGGACTGGGCTGGGACATGGCCCATAGGCTCTGTGAAAGGCAAGAAGATGAGGACACCTTGGATGAAAGAGTGAGGGAAATGTCTCTGACTATTTCAATGCCTAGGGTGTGGATACCTTTGCACTGTCTGCTTCTTGCAGGCCAAAGTGAGCTTCACCGCTCAACCTACTGCTACTTCAGGTACAGATTCTACGATCAGGAGGCTTTCTGCTCTCAGATGAAACACCCTTCTATTCAGGAAGGACAAGACAATGGCCCCGCCACAGTGAGTTTTGAGGGAAGTCGAACTGTGGAACTGATGAGCACTCAACCTTTACTGTGGTACCTTCGTGAGGAAAGGTTAGAGGTTCAGGTGTGGGTTACTTTTAACAAAGACAAAACCCAAAGGCCTTCGGACACAGACCGCCTTGTGGGCTCAGCATTCCTTGATCTGTCTTCTCTTGGAAAGACGTCCAAGAAGAAGCTGACACTGAGTGGTAAATATTGTTATACCTTAACTTAGGCTTCATTTACTGTATATACTGTACAGTATGTGTCAAAGTGATTGTCTGTTTGAATATTTATTTATTTTTTTGCATTGCTTGATCCACAGAATAAATCAGTAGTTAGTTGTCAGTGTTAACCCAAAAGCAAACTCTAAAAAGTTAAAAAGTGTAAATTGATCTCGCCTGCAGTTCTGTATCATTGCTTTTATTTAATTTTTGTTCATTATTGTTTTTTAGCTCGGCTGACAAAAATTATTTATCCGTTTTTAGTTTCAGTTTTACTCTTATTAATTACAGCAGCAACAGATGGAGTAACAGATTTGTGGTTTCACAGGGGTGTATCCACTGTTCAGACGCTCAGCTGCAGATCTGCAGGGTGCCGCCCTCAGAGTGCACATTACCCTCACAGTGGGTTCTGTCATAAGGGAGGCATCTGTTGTAGCCGACATCCAGGTAGACTCCGACAGCCAGGGGGCGCTGTTATCTGAAGATGTAGAAGCTGATGATCGAGTCTCTTTGCCCACTGCACCCAAACAATCTGGCACACAAAGAAAACATCTGAAAAAATCCCCCAGAACCACCACAGACTTTACATCTTCACCTCAGACAGACTTCAGCATGGATGAGTCCTTCCCTGTGACTGTCATAGTGGACAGTGCTATGCACCTAAATCTGAAAGGTGAACATGTTATGTGTTTTACTTTTGTGTGTGTGTGTGTGTGTGGGGTGGGGGGGGGGGGGGTGCAGGGATTCTGCAAGTCTACCCTAAAACCTAATAATCTACATTCTAGGATTCAAATATGTTGTTTATGATTTCAGTTTGTCTGAAAATGAGTTGGATTCTTAAGTTGCCTTTATGAAGTTACATCAGTTTAAGTTTCACTATTAAATATGTTTTGGTGGAAGAATTCATATTTATTGATTACAAGAAGAAAAAAAAAGCACAGTAAGCCCTAAAAAATACTGCAGCAGAGTTTGTAGTAGTAGTTGTAATAGCAGCACTGAGTTTGTATTTCAGCACTCACAGCTAGTGTCAGTGCATTGTTTGGGCTAATGTGGCTTTTCTTCTCTTGGGGGGAAAAAATGCTACAAGAAATTGTTTCTGTTATGCCAGTTTCATCTAACATGAATAAAACAGACATGTCAGATTACATCCACAAAAAGGTGTAACTTTAGCTTGTAACCTGCAGAAATCACGTTATCATTAGCTTACAGTTAAAAATGGTTGTCTTTATCTTTCTCTGACAGGATGTCCTCTCACAGACCGCAGTGAAGGGACACCATGCTGTTATGTTTCATATGTCGCTGTGGACTCTACTGAACCGGTGTCCACAGATATCATCGCTAACTGTGACTGCCCTGTGTGGGACCATCAACACGAGTGCAGGTCAAGTCATATCACAGACCTGAGCTAAAATATCTGCATCACTAAAACGACTTGTGCCTGATAGTTTTTCTTTCAAACTTTTAGGCTTTCAAAGCAACTTCTGACTGATCCACAGCAGTCTCTGGTGTTCAAAGTCTGGCACAAAGGAGGTAAAGGAGGCTTAAAGGTTTCAATGACCTGGATCACATGAACCTGTGAATTACATTTAGTCATTATTTGTGTTATTCTGCTCCTGTAGAAATTGAGAGGGTGATTGGATTTGCTGCGGTAGACCTGTCTCCATTGCTCTGTGGGTTTCAGTCAGTATGTGGCTGGTACAACATCACAGACTTTAGTGGACAGTGTCACGGCCAGCTCAAAGTGTCAGTCACACCTTTGAAGGGCATCCACGACCTCCGGGGACAAAGAAAATCTGTGTATGAAGAATCTGCCAAAACCTCATCGGTGAGAGCAGTGTATTCATACATAATAGATGAGGAAAACAAGTCTGCATTCATGTATTCCTTTTGTTTGTATTTCTTGTGTTTTGTCCTTTACAGACTTCATTTCCGGCTTTTCCTCTGAGTTACCAAACCACAGCTACATACAGCAGCTTCCCATCTCACATCAGCCGTTATCCTGAACAGAAGATCTCATCACCCAACCACACAGATGAGCTGTTTTCTGAAAGGTTTTTAAAGTGTTAACATGTTAGATCTTATATAAAACAAATCTCCACAGTCTGTAGATGTATTAATTGATCATTGGTGTCCATCTAGATCCAGTGAGAATGATCGTCATTTCGAGCACATGGACAAAGTTCGTCTTTATCATCAGACTCTACAGGAGCAAACTGTGGTTGGAGAGATCAGTCCCTCCAGCTCCATCCTGATGTCAACCCTTAGGTACTGGTCCTCAGAATGACAGTTTTAAATCTTTTACTATTGTTTTGTTCTTAAAAAAAAATACATTAAACATTAGATGTGGGTGTCATCACTTTTTTCAGGAAGAAACTAAGTGAGCTTGACAACATTCAGAGATACTTCAACCGAAAGCTCTCAACTCCCACATTTCCATCTGTGAGTGATGAAGACTTTCATGCCAAGCAAGAGGAACAGAGGAACTTTGAGACTGACACAAGTCAGCTACTTATCAAGTCCCAGCAGTTAGTTGGAGAAGTGAACACTATAATTAGTGGTGAGCATCTTTCACTTTGTGTTTGATTAGAGTCTGTATAGTGCACATTAATCACTGAATGCGCCTATTAGATGAAACTAATCTTCATAATTTGAGCCACAAAACAGATATAATAAATTCATTTTAAATGTGTTATAAATTTTTAAAAGAAATGGTAATTTATTCCAGTCATTTGACCATTTAAATATATTTCAGGCACATAGACGTGTCTCTGGTCGACCCAACCTTGGCAGTTCATCCAGAGTTCATTGGGTTCTGTGTTGAGCCTGCACGTTTCATCCATAAAAGGGCCTCTTTAATCCTCTGAGGATGGAGATGTGATGTTGAAATGCCAACTAATGTCTCTGCTTCAGTGCTGACACTCTGAAAGTACTCTGGCTATTTATATCAGGTTATGCATTAATTTTGTTATTTCCATTGCTGCTTGGCTTGCACCAGGAAACTTGAACAGGTACCTGTCTTTTTGAAACAAAACAAAATAGAGGACAGAAAACTAGAGGGGAACGAGGGAGGGAGGAAGGAAAGGGTTGAACTGGAGACATTGCAGTTACAGTGAAGAGCTCATGTACAAGTCACTTTCACCAGTTGGTCTTAAAGTTGCACTAAATCATATTTTGAGCAGCCAATAGTATACATGCCTGTTTTTTTTAGACATGAACTTGTAGGTAGATCATGAAAATCTATACTAGAATGATTAAATTCAGACAACAAAAGCAGGTTTACCACAGTCTTTTTCTTCACAGTATTCCTAAAGTTTTTTGGGTTTTTTTTTTCAACAGGATTACAAGAAAAACGTCTGGAGACAATTCCTTCCAACCCTCAGAGCATCCTGACTTCTGTTGATGATGACAGCCCTCACACCGTCCTTGAAAGGATTCCAACTCCACACAGAACTCCAGAGTGTCCTCAACATGTTCTGTCTCCTCCACTGTCACCACAACCAAACATATTTGAAGACCCTGCGAACTCTGAGGCTGCCAAAGAAAAAGACACGCCAAACTGCACAACTGCTCTGTCAGAGGATGAAAACGAAGAAGGAGCAGATGGATCAGTTTACAGAAGGAATGAGGAACATGCTCCTGATGATGATGAAGAGGAGGAGGAGGAAAATGAAGATTATGAAGAGGTTGTGTTAAATCCCAGGCATTTAAATGAGGTGACATCTTTAACAGATAGAACCAGTCCTTGGACCAGCATCTTGTCAGACCCTGATCTGGTTTCTTTGGAAAGTGTGGACGAACCAGAAGAACCAGACGTGAACCAATGCGAGGAAGACAAACAGCAGACAGTAAATCTTGATATTGAAGGATCCAGTGGAAAATGCACATGGAGAGAAGACAGCGAGGAGGAAGGTGGACGTCATCAAACTGTATCAGCAAGTGACACCTCAGACACAGAGAGTGATGAAGCAGAAGAAAGAACAGAGTCCAGCAGCACCAAAAAGGGGTTGGGTGATACGTGTTTATCAGCCACTCAAGAACACCCTACTGAAAGCCATGATGTTTCATCTTCCCTACACAGTGAAGAAGACTCACAACTCCAACCGTATCCTTAAAACATTGTTACATTGTCTGACCATAATCTCACTATATTGATCATTAAAGTCCCCTCACATTTCTCTTGTTCTGTCACCAACACTATTTTTTTCTTTAACATTCTACTGTCTAGCTCTGTTCTTGAGGAAGTCCCAAATTTCTTCCTCCCATCTCACCAACTGGAGGCGTCAATGAGAGCGATACGTTTGGCACCTTCTTTTTCTCAGTCGTCTAGTGACCTGGTAAGAATTTGTCACCAACTCCCACTTTGGCTTTCACACTCCTCCCCGTCTCCACGGCCTCACTATTAAATCTCAATGGACACTTGAATATAATGTGATACATTAATAATATAACATCTGAGCTTCAGTGTTAGTCTGTTGTAAGAAATTGAATCATCATTGTACATAATGAGCAGGGGCCAGTGCCTACCTAATTCTATTCAGTATAAATGAACTCTGATGCACCATTAATAGGTTGAAGTCTGCATATTTATTTACCATTATATAATGTATTTGTGCAGCTGTTTGAAGCAACACATATTTTTAGTTGCTGGTTTAAACAATTTGAGAGCCAGAAGAATCATATATCTTCTGTTCCTTCTGTCACCTTTAGCACACTCCTCAGGCATACTGCAGTGATGTAACCAAAGGCCTGCAGGGTTTTATTGCAGGAGGAAAACACTCCCCTTTTGCCCTGACCATTAACACTATTCTTGACTCGTGTTGGCATTGGCACAAGGCTGCACTGGTTACCCATGAAAAACAAGACTCGATTTCAAAATCCTGCTCATGGTTTATAAAACACTACATGGCCTTGCACCTTGGCACATCACAGATATGTTCAGCACTTTACACCCCAGGAAGAACACTTCGGTCAACAGGCAATGGCAACTTACTCATCCCTCACACCAGATCCAAGAAAGGGGAGGCAGCTTTTGGTGTATATACCCCACAAAACTGGAACACCCTGCCTGATACAATTAGACGTGCGCATCAGTAGCCATTTTTAAAAGCTTTTTTTCAACAGCGTTCTTTTGAGTTGTATATGTGGTTGTGTGGATATGTGTGCATGTGCAAGTTTAACATGGTTTATGTGTCATTAAAGTCATTAAATAGATTTTGTGATTTTATTAAAAAAGTATTCAATTTGATGTCAGAAAAAAAATGACGTAGACTTGATGAAAAAAAAGTCATTATTATTAATTATTAAATCATTATTCACAATTTATTTTGATTATGTAAACATTTAATATTTTTGATCAGAAGTATAGTGTGATGATTGACAGAAACCTTTAATTGGCTATTGTTTATGGTCGATGCACAAGTCACAACACCAGATGCTTGGAATGTAACATGGTGTGAACGTGCTCATGCCATGGTGGAGGGCATGTTAGCAAATGGTGGAAAAATGAGAAAATGTACATTTGGAGGAGGAACTGAACCTGGTTAAAGCCTGTCAACAATAAACCATCATGTATATA
>JAPSES010000144.1:14957198-14968023 GCA_029822895.1 Maxillicosta whitleyi
TGTCCACCAGATGGCGACTCATGTTTTCTCATATAGTCCATGGACTTTTCTATAGACGTATCTTCAATAGTTCTGGATGTAATTCACATTTCTGTGGGTATGTTTCCAGTGTCAAGAATCTAATAAAATAGATTAAAAAAAAAACAAATGTGTGAGTAATATTATGGGGTGTCAGTCACAATATGTGGGGGAACTGTGCTGCTTGGTGGAGGTTTGCGCTCTCTGAGTGTTTTTCTAGCTTATTATAATATTGTCATCTGTATTTTACATTTTTTAGGTGAAAATCTGGTATTTTCCTATATTTACTTGATTTATTTCACTGATCATGTAGATGTTCATAAAAGCTCAAATTTGGGTTTTTAAGGGTTAATGTTCCAGTTGATGGTGAGTCGGACATGACTGATGTAAATGTACATTATATTGAATGAATCATCCATAAACAGTCTGATATGGTCACTGTCACTCTGTCCATAAAGTGTTTTGATGAATATATGATCGGGAATAAAAATGTATTTTTGATTGATTTTTTTAATTTTTTAACTCATGGTAGGCCTAATTCTTATTGTTGACCAAAGCCTGAGCTTCGACTGTGTTACTCATTGATGCTGAACTGTTTTAGTGAATTCTTCTACACATTCATCTCTATCAGGGGTATTCAGATCCAGTCCTCCCAGGGCCGGTATCCTGCATGTTTCAGATGTTTACCTTTTCCTGCACACCTGGTTCAATTAATGATGGGCTCATCATCCAGCTCTGCAGAAGCCTGATAATGATGTAATGGCTTCCAGGTGTGATGGAGGAGGGAAATATCTAAAACACGCAGGACACCGGCCCTCGAGGACTGGATTGGAATACCCCTGATCTAAATCATAATACTGGAAGGGTTCAGAGCGGCTGTGTGTGTGTGTGTCTGACAAATGTAGATGTGTTTACCTGGTCCATTTGGTACCTACAGTTAAGGAATAGTCCCATCTCCACATTAAATATCTAAGGCCAATATTTTCATTTTGGGTGATAATAGCCACCACATGGTACCGGTTCTACTCGGTACTCCTGTGCTGCGTTTCCATTTATGTGGAATCAGCTCGACTCGTTACTCTGCTGCGGCGCGTTACTTCTGTGTCGTCTGCTCAGAGTTGCCGAAAACTCCCTCGTTGCGTGTTTTCTACGTCCACCACCACAGACTGAATCTACGTTCCGTCTATGATGTAGTTTTGTTCTGTCATCATGTGGATTCATGGATCACTATTCACAGAGAAAACTGTCTGACCAATCAGTGTCTGCAGTGTCGTGACGTCACGTTTTGGCGTCAGTCCCAACATTTTGGAACCTCGACTGAGGCGGTTCTAAAAAACTACTATCGGGTCCCAGATTCCAGGTCCTTTTTTTAATGGAAAAGCAAAAGAGCTGAGTAGAGTCGAGTCGAGTAGAGCCGGTACCAAGGAGTGGAAAAGCACCATTACATTCACTGAAGTGCAGGACCGTATTGCATGATGGGAAATGAAGTTAAAAAACAGGAACTCTACATTTACAAGCTGCAGACCCAAAGTACTGGGAACACAGCCGGTTCTGGAGAGGGCAAGAGGGGGGAAAGGCCCCTTGGACAAACGTTGTACCCCCTAAAAACAATGTTTGTGACATTTCAGGAGGTATGAGTGTGTATGAGTGTGTATGAGTCCGTGTGTGTGTGTTTGTCTTTTCTTAATTTTGTTGTGCATATGTATAATCACAATAAAGACATTCTATTCTATTCTAAAAAATAAATGAGCTTCACAATAACGGAGACAAAACAATTAGTAATGCCTGTTACGTTTCGCTTTCACTTCTGCGCGTACTCATTGTCACATACATGTGGCAACCCCCCCCCTTATTAACTATTCACCCCTCACTATCACCATTTCACTCTGCAGGCACATCTGCATATTATTATTATCACCTTTATTTAACCAGGAAAATAAATATATGAATTGTCCACATCCACATTTTATAGAATGACATGACCAAAGAATTTTATGTCTAAATACAGACTCACATCTACAGTCTGTAGTTAATGGACCAGGTTAGAGGGTCCCTTATACACATTTCCCTGGTGATGTCTTTCATTTATGATTGAAATTAGTATTGTAACTGAATCACAAATCAAATTCAGACCTTCTCAACTGGACTCAACTCAGAGAATCTATAACAATACAAAGTCCTTCATACACTTTCCAAACACTGCTGTTTAGTCTGATTTTTTTTTTTTTGATAGATTTCATGAGTGAGTTCTCGTCTTTTTTTTTTTTTTTTTTAAATAGGTACTTTTCCATGTATCTACATCCATCTGTGACTCTCACCACCTTTGAATATGCTGCTTTAACTCCAAAAACAACATGGAATCAACAAGATGTGATCCAAAAAACTCCTGGTAATCCGCTAAAACCTACATGCTAATCAATACCGAACCTTTTATATATCAAGCATGAACTTTTCTCCCCATGGCCAATAGAGCAAAGATCAATAATTCCATAAATCCACACGACTCGGTCGACAAGGAAGGTCAAGGCACAACAAATAACAATAACACAAATGAACCGTGCAACCTCTATGAGAAGGGGGGGTCACAATGAGGGTATAGTTCAGTGAATATGTCAGCAAATCCCCCAGGAACCAGAGGAGGTGAGAACACTATCCCCCGTGGAAATAGGACAGAAAAACAGCAGTGTGCACAGAATACAGCCACTCAATGCGCAGCACTTTATACCCAGCTCACATTCATTTTTAATGAAGTATAATAAGTCACAGCAGCAGAGCAGAAATGCAATCCCCGGCCCAGATGATCTAACAACACTAGGGCTTTTTCACACAGCATATCCTCTGACAGAACTGGAGGCACTGAGGCAGTGACTTGAATGTTTTCACCTCTGCAAACAGACACAGCAACAGAGGCATCTCATCGGTAATGGCAGCACAGACGGAAAGGAAAAAAAATAATAAATGAATAAATAATACAGCACTACTTGTGGTTTATCAAACGACAGAGAAGGCGAGAGGGTTGGATTCTTAACCCATTAAAGACCCAAAGCATCCACCGACGACCAAACTCATTCACCCACGTAAACTGTTTAATACCTGTTGAGAGACTAATCCTATCAAAACATGTAAATAATTGCTATAAAATACAGCTTCACCTCATTAATTAACAGGACAAAATGTAGAAAAAGTTGTAAAATGAGAATAAAATTAGCAAAATACTTGAAAGATAAGGAAAAAATAAACCCAAATCCCTTGAAAAACAGAATTAAAGTGAACAAATCCTTCTAAATGGACGCTAAAATTAGCTAAGTACTAGAAAAATAAAGGGGGGAAATTACCAAAGACCCTTGAAATATGGCATAAAAGTGAACTAATGCTTCTAAAGTGAGAATACAATGAGCAAAATACTTTAAAAATGAGAGTTCATCATTTCATAACATCCAGAAACTCGTATTTAGTCTGATAATGATCAAAAACAAAAAGCATCCACTGGTTTAATACCTGTTGATCGAATAATCCTATCAGTACATGTGAGTAATTGGTGTAAAATACAGTTTGTCATCTTTTCATGCTCATCAGATATGACCAATTTGGATGATCAGAGGCTGTTGTTACCATGGAAACACTGTCATCTTCTACAACATTGATTCACCAGTGAAAACCCATGGAGTTGGATCAATGACAGTGGATGGAGACACTGAGTTTATGTTCAATCATGAATAAATGAACAAAAATGACTAAAAAAAATACACAAACATAAAACATATAAACATTTAATTTAGTAAAATGAGGTAAAAGAGAATAAAATAAGTGAATGAACAAAAACAGCTAAACTGATCAATATAACAAATCAAAACTAAGTCACAAACTGAACAAAGTTGAGGAAAAATGATAAACAGGGGTAACAAATTGTAGAAAAAGAAATAAAATAAGTGACAAAATTAAGAAAAACAAGTAAAATGAAAAAAAATAATAAGTTACACGGACAAAATAAGCGTCAAACTGAAATGATAAATAAGAGGCAACAAAATGAACAAAAACAAATAAAAAATCTTACAAAATAGTGACGCATAGTTACCATGGAAACGCTGTCATCTTCTATAACATTAATTCACCAGTAAAACCCATGGAGTCGGATCAAGTAAGAGTTGGATTCAATTAATGAGAGATTCTACTGAAAAAGTCTTTTTTTTGGATTGAATAACCTTCAACTTTAATCTGAACTTTAAAGAACATCTACATAACCACAACATTAAATATAGAAAAAAAACAAACTGATTTCCCATTTAAAAATACCAAATACAGAGGATAATAATAGAATAAATGGTGATAAATCGCTTAAGAAAGGTTAAAAATAGAGAAAAATTCATTTACGAACCGACGCCAAAGCAGCTCTGGGTCTTTATAGGCTAAAAAAAAAAAAAAAAAGATAGAAAACAGCGTCCTTTCACTCCATGTTGGTCATTTTTTATTCATGAAATTGAATATTTCAGGTTCGCTTTCAAGGAGCAGAATGAAATATCAAACTGCTTGGCGTTCCGTCACAGTGAAAAACATACATTTGCGAAAGGTGGAAGGTGTTTTATTGGCCAGACTGCCTGCTCAGTGAGCTGCAAAAGAGACAGTGATGAAATGTAAAGAGGGAACAGGAAATACCTTTAACCGTGACGCTTCCTGTGCTGCTCGCCACACCGAACTGGTTTCTCGCCACGCAGGTGTACAGGCCCGCGTCAGCCTTGGTGGCGTTCCAGATACGAAGGTTACCGCTGTCCAGAATGGAAACCCTGAGGTTAAAAAAAGAAAAAAAAAAAAAAAGAAAAAAAAAGAGAATCATTTGTTATCAGTGACGGGATACAATAACAACCAACCCAGCTTCATAGAGTTTTAACTCTAACTCTGGCTGACAAAGCAGAAAAAATAGATTCCTAACAAACTGTGCGACGCAACATTTTTCTGCGTCTGCAATTAAGTGGATGACAACGATGACGAATAGGACTGTGGTCCCAAGAGGTGATTAATTCAGCGCGTGAATTGGGAGATATCTAGGACAACAGCGGCACCGTGGCCTTTATACAATGGCCACAAGTTCCTCCGAAAAGGTCAAAGGGTCCTTAACTAAACTTGACATTTTCTAAATAACAAGCAAAAATGGAAATGGTGCCCTTGAAAGGTAAGGAGGTACTGAGGGAAACTAAGGGTTGCCCAACTCATCAAAGCACGGTGAATTATAATGATGTGAAATGCTCCGCTGAATCCGTCGACTGTAAATATGAGACGGCGTCAGCCTGATTGTGGGAGGGAAAATGATGTGTGGACGCTAAATGGCTCTGTTCACCTATGAAGGAGTAAAAAGGAGTCGGGGCGGACGGTTCGACGCCACCGAGTCGTAACACATTCAGGCTGAACGCAGGGGAGAGGAGCTCATTCCCTTTAATTACGCTTCTTTATTTGCATGTGTTGTTATTCTACATATTCACAGTCGCTCATAAAAGGGTAAGGTCGCCGCGTTAACTTTCCTTCGTTACTTGGCTTCCTGCTGTTTCACTTTCGGCTTTAGTTTCGGACTCATCCGTCATGAGGAAAGAGCAAGTGGAAAGTGGAAACTAAGTCTTGATGCTTGTTGTCCGTGCATATATTATAAATTTTTATTGATTACCCTACTGAGTTCATTTTTGTCCATGTTCTTGATTGTTTCTTCATTTTTGTGACTATTCTGTTTTGCTCATTTTGTGGGAAAAAAAATCTTGAATTAACCTCATGAAGCCAAATCTATCATATTTGATCCATAAGTTTTGAAGCCCTCTACATCAGGGGTCCCCAACCTTTTCAGCACCAGGGACCGATTAGGCGCAGCATTGCTTTGCCGCGGCCAGGTGGGGGGGGCGTGGTCTGGTGCGCGTGAGATGGGCGGTGTCTACGGTCAGCAGACATTGGGAGAATGCATTCAGAATGCATTTTTTTTCTCTCTCTCTTAAAAAAAAAAATGTTTTTTTTTTTTTTTTTTTTATTTCCCCCCAATGTCACAACCCGGTTCGGAATGTCTTGCGGACCAGTACCGGGTCGCGACACGGTGGTTGGGGACCGCTGCTCTACATGAGCAATGTGATTTTTTTCCCTTGAGAATCCTAATGTATAGAATTAGATACATGCAATGCACAGACAATCCACCAGGGGGAGAAATTCATTCACCAGAGGCCTGTCCAGTGACACTCAATGATATCATTAATGAGGAAGGAGGCAGAACTTTGACACTTTTGAATAGGAACTGTCAATTTGTTAGACATGTTTGTGTTCTATTATGTTTTTGTTTGTTCAAAAATAATAATATCTGAGTATTGAGATCAAATATGATACAAAATTGAAACCCATACATGGAAATTGATACTTGAAAAAGTGGAATTTTCTGTCAATCATTTAATGGTTCAGGCTTTACAGGGTTAAGCAAATAATAATAATAATAATGGAACAAGTGAAAGTTATGTTGGTAAGATTTCTTGAAATACAATTTTCCAGATGCATGCGTCTAAAAAATCTGTTCTTACATCTCACTGAAAAGTTACTTTTAAGGTCATTATGTCTTATTTCATGTGTGCTTAGATATTTGGACTAGAAATGATTTAGATTTTTGCAGTGTACCTGCTACGTGTTCTAGCCTTAAGCCTGATCCTATGACCCCCACGCCAAGCCTTCACGCCTCCCAGGGGGGCCCGCCCCACAGTTTGACAAACACCGGTTTACAGTAACACGTCCTGTGCATAGTGTGTAAAATTATCCTTCTCATATTAGCTGCTCTACTGTCCTACTCAGCTTTTGATGGTTGAAAATGAGCCAGAATTGGACTGGAAGGAACTCTAGATGACACCCAACACACATCCAGTTCATCAGCTTCCACTATTGACATGTGAACGGGGTGTTTTCTGTTTTGTTTGCACCAGTGATTCATTTAAGTGGATGTACTTGTGAAATGTGGTTGATACAGTGTGACGCCCCCCCCCCCTTGTTTTTGGTGACAACGCTGGTTCGTTTTCCAGCGTTTGGATGTGATAAGGAAGCGGAAGACAGTTTCGTGTAAGACAATCTACTTGTAAAAACCACATGGCGCTGCTGAGTTCTGAGTTTATATCAGGCTGAGAGGGAAAAGTGCTGAATGCAAAGTAGCCAACGATGACCATCAGTCACATGAGGCACATATCGCAGTGTGGGATGGTCCCCAGTTAATGACATCAAACCTGGAGGCTGATAAATTTGGAGAAAATTGCCCATTAAACAGCACCACAGCGCTGCAACTGACCATAACCCTGAGCAGAGTAAGCACAATTACACAAACCGCTTTACATTAATTGTTCTGAACTGCTGGAAGTTGGTGTATAGAGTCAAAGTTTGGCTGATGACTCACGTTAACTCAAGAAAAATGTGAACTAATACAGAAGCTATACATAACAGTAACTTTGTGCCTCCTCTGCAAATGCAGCAGGGCTTCAAGGTTGGTGAACCCTTTTGTTTTCTGTCTCCTGAAACCAGATAAAGGGAATCTAATTAAACAAATGAGACCGAAACATTAAGCATACTCATTTATTTACCGTGGAATATTATCTAAATGTACGTGTCTGTGTGTGGTAAAAGTATAGAACCTGTGGGATTATTAATGGAGTGGATATTAGAGTTGTGGTGTGACTCTTGGTTGCCCTAAGTTATTTATAAAAGAGAATTCTGGGTCTTTAGAGAGACAGAAAGGACTTTATTATCCCCCGGTGGGAAAATCAAACTCTAATCTTAACAAAACAGGTTGGTTTAAAAGCAAAGGTGGACAATTAGCTCAGCCTGTGCAACTATATAATCATACAAAAGGGCAAGACTCAGGAGGATTTAGGGCAGGGGTGTCAAACATACGGCCCATGGGCCAAAACCGGCCCATCACTGAGTCCAATCCAACCTGTGGGATGAATATGTGAAATGCAAAACTGACACTGAAGACATCAAAGGAGTGATATTTGGCTTTTTTAAATGGAATTATGCATTTTAAAACATTTCCCTGTGTTCTACATACACTGTAAATGTTCTGTTTGGGCCTGAATTCTTCAGTAATTCAACTCCACAGGTCCGTCTTCAACACTAGAAAGGTGGTTTGGAGCGCTGGCCCTTTAAATGCACATGAGCCACTTCAGGCCCCGCCCCCTCCAGGTCATTGGCTGTGCTGCTCTGTCCTGTTCAACCAACAAATGATCATTCTAGGTAAACGTCTCCAAGTTTGGTTTGAAAACAATGTTTCGTAACCCTTATGCCCTCCTCAAATTTACTACCCTCAGGTTATCTTTGAGGTAGAAACACACAAGTGCACAAAAAAAAAACTTATATTAAAATAAAAATAAGTCAGAATTGCCATTATTATTTAATGAATCTCTGAAACAACTCCTGCCCTTTTCAAAAATACCAAACATTCAAGAGTTTTCTGGATTTTAACCCTTTACATGCCAATTTAATTAATTGAATTCTGAGTGATTTATTACAAAAAAACACAAAACTCAAACTCAAAAAAAAAAAAAAAAAAAAAAAAAAAAAAAAAAAAAAAAATTAAAAAATTTAAAAAAAAAAAAAAAAAAAAAAAGTATAAAAACAGACAAACAAGAAGAAAGTAAAAAGTAAATAAACCACTGTTATGAGGAAAAGGTTTTATAGCAGCCCAATGGAAATTTGTTTTTCATGAATTTATTTGTGCAAAGTGTAAAAATATGTGACAGATATGATCACATGTCTTACAGGTGCTTGATGATCCTGATGAAGATGGACTTCACATGGGTAGAGGATCTTTTGTTTTTGCTGACAGAATATAATTATATTTATTTAATGGTTTATTTAGACGGGACAGTGCATATTAATGAACATTACATACGTGATGTACTGTAAATATGTCGGAATTAGCATGCATGCTAAATTTCATCTGCAGTCCCCAACAACAACATTAAGATACTCAACAAACAATACCAGGGACAATACAGACAGACAGAGAAAATGCAATCAAAACAATACAAGGACCAATATACATAAAATTCCAGCAGTGGAAGTGTATAAACTAACAATACATATACAAACGATGGTTAATGCTCACAGGTTTGATTATCTAAAATCCAATTTTTGAGTTTTGCTTTAAAAACCATAAATGTTTGACACTCAGTAATCTCTGCAGACAGTTTGTTCCAAGTCAAACCTCCTTGAACTATAATATATATATATAAAGGTCAAGTGTGTAAGATTTGGACTGATTTAAGGGGAGTGAATTGTTTTAATGAGTGAACAATCTACTATCAATATCCCAGCTTTGGGATCAATAAAGTACTTCTATCTATCTAACAATCACATGAAACAGAGACATTTTGGGACATTTTGGGTTCTATGTTACCTCAGAATGAGACATACAGTATGTGCTTATGGGGTGGGTCACATTTCAGGTCAGGTTTGATCTCCATTATTCTTCTCCTTTGTACATTTTATACTGAGTGGCTTTACCCTCATGGATATTTCACTATTTTAAGTGAGTTAATGTTCTCTTAACTATAATGTCTTGAATGGAGAAAACAAACACCCATTCTGTCTCGCTGCAATCTACAATATTAGTTCTAAATTTCACTAAATATGACACACTTGTACCTTTAAGTACTTGAGTTGTACTTCGCTGTACTTAAGTCATAATTTTTTATCCTCAAGCCTTCGAATTGGTGACAAAAGGGTAGGTTTTTTCCTTTTTTTCCTGTTTTTTTTCCCAATTATTTGGTCTGTCAGATTCTTTTGAGGCTGTAGTTTGACTGTTTTATTACCTCCCAAAGTCATTATAAACATGATATTCGTTAAGTAACTGTTTTGTTGCTCAGGCCGGTGATGGAAGTGCCTACAGACACCCCTTTCACAGAGGACCAGGCTCGGTTTTACTTCAGAGATGTTGTCCTTGGAATAGAATATTGTAAGTTCACAAATGAGTTGCAAATTCCTCACATTACATTCACATCTGCTCATAAACTTAATTACAGCCCATTATGACTAATTATAGTTATTAGTATGCTTATATTTTTAGCTGATCTGTATATTCGCATTATTTTCTCACCTCTGTCTGCAGTACACTACCATAAGATCATCCACAGAGACATTAAACCCTCCAACCTGCTTTTGGGAGACGATGGTCACGTCAAGATCGCTGACTTTGGTGTGAGCAACGAGTTTGAGGGGACGGACGCCCTCCTGTCGAGCACAGCTGGGACCCCGGCCTTCATGGCCCCTGAGATGATGACTGAGTACGAGCAGAGCTTCAGTGGGAAGGTGAGACAAAACCTCTCCTGTGTGACAACTCTTACTCATTGGTTTGTCTGGCTAATGACTCAGAGAGTTAATTACAAGACATTATCAAGAAATTGCATCCAACCGCCTACTGTAAGCTTTTCAGTAATGACCCACTCCTGATAATTACTGTGTTTGTTTACCAGGCAGTAGACGTGTGGGCGATGGGAGTCACACTTTACTGTTTTGTCTTTGGAAAGGTAAGCAAGTTCACAGCAGAAGTTGAAATAAAAACATAATTAAACCCATTACTTAAATATGTCATGATTTCCTTTTTGACCTCCAGTGCCCTTTTTATGATGAATTTATTGTGTCCCTGCACAATAAGATCAAGAACAAACCTGTGGAGTTCCAAGACACGTAAGCAAACAACAGAAATATTCAGATATGATAAATGTGTTAAAGTGTTGAGCTTTGTTTTAACATTTTCCACCAGACCAAGATATGATCTATATATATATATATATATATATATATATATATA
>JAPSES010000144.1:14996587-15011670 GCA_029822895.1 Maxillicosta whitleyi
TGAGTAGAATAGCTGATCTTATTCTTTGAAAAAAAAAAAACATTTCCTGTTTGCTCTAGATTCAGTGTGGTTTAATTTCTACAAAGAGATGTGCTTTTTTCTGTATTTCCTGTCTTTTAACTCAGTCTATTTCCTGCTGCCTTGTGTAAATGACCACATGCAGTTGAAACCCTAAACAGAATAATCGAACACTGTCTGGTCTTGTTAGGTGTTTGGAGATAAAGACTCGGATGGATTTTATCATGGTGAATCTGGTGGACTCTCTGGTTATGTGCCAAGTAACATGGTGGCTGAAGTTCCTGTGGATGATGAATACCTGAAGCATCTACTGATGCAGCAGGGATTCATCCCAGTGGACCAGACAGGTACAAAGTCCCTGCGGGATTCAGGATTATCCCGTCTTACTTCAGGCACCCAAAATCTGGATGCACAAAATGAATCATTGAAATCATTTTACCTTAAACTTTATAACTACTGTACCGGTGGTGCTGAGACCTGCACTGGTGTGGGGGTGTGTACAAATAGGGGGTGAATAATGGAAGACTGTAACAGATAAGGTGATAATGTACTCTTACATATGAATGCATTTATATATAAGTTTAAGTTTTGAATGAAAATGGCTCTGATGATTTGCTGGTTTGAGTTGTTGATGTGCAAATGCTTTTTTTTTTATGAATGTGCTTTTGAAACGTATTTTGTTGTTGTTGTTGTGGCCTACAGTAATGTCTTCAACACCTGACATGAGTGATGTGGCTAGTATTTCTGATGATGTGGTTGTTCGACGAATGGTGGCCTTATTCGACTATGATCCATGGGAAAGTTCACCTAACATGGACAGTGAAGTAAGTTATAAGAGGAAAATAAAACCTGCTGTGTTTAAAATCCAGTCTAATTTGTTGCAAACACTTTGGCTTCAATGTAAAAGCTGTTCTTTTTGTCTCAGGTTGAGCTTGGCTTTCGTTCAGGAGACGTCATATATGTGTTAGGTGATATGGATCAGGACGGGTTCTACTTTGTAAGCGTTATTTTTACTGTTAAAGTGATTTCCGTGCAGATGGTGACTGATTTTTGTAAGTAAACCAAACTTTCTTTTCATTTTTAGGGAGATCTGCACGGACGAAGAGGTTTGGTCCCATCAAACTATCTGCAGCCGCTGCCATGGAATTAGAATAAAAGCCAATGTTAGGTTTTATGCTACAAATGCCAATTTTCAAATGTAGCAGTTTATTGAATATTAAGTGATTTTTTTTTTTTGACAAAAATGCTTTTTTATATTTTTGCAATGTAGTTTGGCACATGCTTTAGAGGGTACATTAACGAAGACCTCTGTATATAAGCTGCTTATTAGTGTGGAATAACTGATCAATGAAACAAAGAGAGTATTCCTTAAATGCTTATCAGTTAATTTATTATTATTTTTTATTCAGCAACACTTTAATAACAATTACAAGTTGTTCATTGATAATACAGAGATTTAAAAAGATAAAACCATCATACAATGAGAATAATTCACTATCAAACTTCACTTTAATTCTTCACTTATTTTCATATTTTCATCTCAGTATGTCCCAAAAATAAAATTACATTTTTTTCCTGTAAATGTAATCAAACTAATGTCATAACAGATGGAAAACAATAGTTTATGTTAGCCTTAAAATACACTTTTAATCCCAGCCCAGAGTGTATTAATAGTTATCCACATTTGCCTTATGCGCAGTTATTTAATGTCTGGAACATTTTTTTTTTTCTGGTGATGATTCAGGCAATAACATTTTTACCACAAACTGTATATAAAAGTGTATAAATGTGTAATTATGTTTGTTTTTGTTTCACCCGCAGAAACCAAAAATAAACTGTAAAATATGTACAGTGTTTTCTGATTTCTAATCACTTATTGGTATGTACTAGACTTCACTGATGTGAAATTAAATATGTTTAATGAAGACCTACACTTCATCACTTCCACTTGCACAAAAAAAAAAGATGATTTAAAAATGAATGTCTAAAAGCAAAAGAAAAATTCAACAGATTTCACAAGGTAAATGTACAAAACTTTCACAGACAGTCCTCTGGTTTCTTCTTTTGCTTTCCTCTGCAGCCATCAGTATACTCATCCATAAAGTAGGAAACACTACACTGTGTAGTGAAGTTTAGTAGTGCTTTCTACTTTATGGGTGACAACACTGTACATCAGTAGCTTCTCGTTGCTCCACCGGAAAACGCTAAATAATTCGAACTTGAAGGTGTCAAAGGTTACATCACACACAAACAAAATCAAACCATACGACACAATTTCCATTTTTGTTGCATTTAACATTCATGTCAATACTGAATATTAATGAAACACAAGGCAAGAACATCCATCTGTGGAAAAAAAAACTGAATCAAATGTTGAACGACATTGCTTCTGCTCAGGTCTTACCAGCTCTTGGACTCCCATGAAGAAAGAAAACCCAGAAGTGAATGTGATCTTTTTATTAACCCTGTCTGAGTCACGTGGTACAACAGGAAAAGCGGCAACAGTCACACACTTACATACAAAACACACACACACACACACACACACACACACACACACACACACACACACACACAAAGTGCACATCCAGAGTTTTGTATGCAGGTGCACACAAATAGAGGTTGAAAAAATATCACATACTCGAAAAAATTTATAAAATTGCATATTTTCATTCAATGTCTCTATTTATTTTTATGAATATTCTTCTTTTTGAGTGAATTTAATATTCCAAAGTTTGAGCTTGTGGAAGTAGATCTGGTATTTTCAGCCAACACACAGTTCACAGAACATTGTATAATTTGTTTTTTTATACAATTTATGCTGATTGTAGCCGTGCCATATTAAAAATAACAGCAATAAATATGTATATACTCGGTTGTAATATCTTTTTACAGTTTTAGGAAGTGTACCTCATTATTTTACACGTTTCTGCAAACACCCACACAAATGTAAAACCACAGCCCACGCCCATGAGTTCTGACAGACTGAACAGTTGCCGCCAAGCCTCAGTTCCTCTGAGCTCATCCCTTTTAAGGACATATAATTACAAGGTGACACCTGCTTAAAAAAAAAAGTAACCAGACTCTACAGTAATGAGATTTTGTTTCCAGTAATAATTTACTCCAATGCTCACCAGTCATTTCAGAACATACAACATTTTTCTGGTCATTCAGAGATTCTTATTTGACTCATATATTGATTGAGCTTTATTTTAGAAATGATATTAAATATTGGTTAAATAAGTCATGCTCTTGAGGCCTGATCTCGAACATATGCACTGTGTAATTCTGTCGTCCTAAAATCTCTGATAAAGATTACAGGAAGACCTGAGACTTCAGATGTTGTTTCTGAGAACTGTTTCACATCTTTGCATTTCTGACAAGGTGTGGGTGGGGGATGGTGCAAGCCTCTTCCCTATCCCAGCAGCAAGTGTGCAATATGCTTGCAACAACAGAAACTTCGCAAATAGAAGAGAGACAGGCCATGTGTCCTCTGTTGTCACGACAACTCAAACCTCAGAGTCACACCAAAAGAAATAAGAGGAAGTGGGGGTTGGGCGGCATGCACAAACTGAGCAAAGATGTCCTTGAGAAAAAAAAAGAAGAAAAGACAAGCTGGTAGTAATTTTAAAGGGGACATAATCAGATAGGATAGAAATATTAACAAAAGTTTAATATGCAGAAAAGAATCAGATGCTACTACTTTTCTTCTGTCCTGGACACACAAACATGTTTGTTTGACTTAAGAAAATAGGCGATGAACCACTGCAGCAGGCCAGCATGACTTTGCATCCTGCAGATTATCTCAGCACTGTTGTGCTAGAGGCTGTGCTTGCATCAGAGATCTATTTCTGTGCAACATGGGATTATATCCAAAGTGATCTCCTCGAGTACTTAGGGTGATATAGATAGCGTCAGTGTGCCAAAAACAAGTGCAGCGTCTAACAACGCTAGCAGGTATTATCCTCTCACGTTCAAGCTTAAGGTTGATTGAGTTATGTTTTACCTTTGGTGATTGATCTTGCACATGGAAAAAGTTCTCCTTATGTATTATAAAAAAAAAAAGACAGAATAAATAACACACCTTTATGTCAAATACACACTGGATTTATCCCATTTTTTTTTTTCATCATTTTTGTTCAAACCATGCCACTAAAGGTATAAAAGCCCACTGCGTTTATTAACATTATTGATCTACAATGTCTGTGTAATGTGAATGTCATTTTTCACACATACTCCAAATTACTATAATTTGTCACTTTCTCATTACATTATAGGGTTAGGGTTAATTAACAGCCATAGAATAAGAAATGAAACTTTACCAGGATACCTAAAGATAGAAATGTCTGATTTATTTATTTAGATTTTAATGCACCTTATTACTGTATATATTAAGTATGCAACTGCAACTCAAAATTAAGAGCAAAAATGAAAGAGAGTCACTCAGTCTTTCAGAGCTAAACAGTGCTGCCGTATAGTGGAGGTTAGAGGAAGTGATATCAAAACGTCCAGATGATTTACACTCAGTAGCCACTTTATTAGGTATACCTGTTCTCCTGCTCACTAGTGCAGATATCTAATAGAATAATCACATGGTAGCAACTCAGTGCCTTTATGTAGTCATACTCAAGATGATCTGCTGAAGTCTGAAGTGATCACCAGAAAAGGTAAGAAATGTAATTTAAGTGGCTTTAAAAATGGCATAGTTGTTGGTTCCTATAGAAATGGCTGATGTTCTGGGATTTTCATGGATGACCATCTCTGAGGTTTGGAGAGAATGGTCTGAAAAAGAGAAAATACTGATTTTGTGGCAGTTCTTTGGAAGAAACTGCTATGATGATGCCAGAGGTCAGAGGTGAATAAATAACTCTAAACATACACCTTGAAGTAGATTCAGTTCAATTCCATTTTACATATAAGCTCAATATCACAACAATGTGGCCTCACAGAACTTTACAGAAATTGTTGAACTGATAAAATAAATAGAAAAATCTAAAACACAATGAAAATGAACAAACAGTCAAGTAATCAATTAGTAATAGATGAGCCTCAACAACATTTTCTACATTTACCTACCACGTTATTACATACAGATCTGTTCACACTGATTTTATTAATATTTGTCTTCTTTTTTGGACAATTCGCAATGAATTTCACCAAATGAAATTTAAAAAAAAAATGGATACAGTTAATATACAGTACTGCACAAATGTTTTTGGCCACGTGTATTGTATGCCATATAGTTTATGTATTTTTTGTTTTTAGAGTTTTAATATTTGCTGTGCAAAATATTATCATTTTTCGACCTTTTGTTTAATTTTAATGATAATTTTAATAATAAGACTTGTGTGTTGTACTGTATGCTAGCTTATATGAAATTGTGAAACAAGTACTTCCTTCATGAAAATGCCTAAATAATAATAATAAAATCACACACATTGCAAATTCACACACACACTGTTAACTAATAATACACTTTATTCCATGTAGTTTACAATCAGCAATATACAATAAACATTGTTCATGAACACCGCGGTATTATCATTGAAGTTGAATACACGTGCACATCAGAGCTGTGTTCATATAGTGTTGTGCAGACTGGATACCAACGCTGAAGTGATGAGTACCACGGCACTGACCATGGGCACATGTCCTCCAGAGTAATACACTTGTCTTCCATTCAAGGGCTGAACAGGCCGGTAGGTGTTTACCATTGGCTTTCCATTGGGAAACTTAAGCTGAGAGAAAGCAGCAAGCTGCAACAGAAACAAAACCACAGAAAAGAGGTTAAACACACCCTGCAAGAAGATTATGTTTACTGTGCAGAAAATGTAAAGAATACACGCTTAATAGAAGTGAAATATATTATTTAAAGCTGATTCTCCTCATTATCGTGGTTTTAGAGCTCAGTGTCTTCATACAATATTAACTACATACAAAATGAGTAAAGCATCAGTTTTTCTATATTAGTCCTGATCTGAATACATCAGAAAATATAAAAGTTAAGTTCTGCATGGTATGACAACATCCAAACATGGCTGAAAAATGTACCTGTTTGCTGCTGAGTGGAATTTTGTCCTCAAACAGGGTCCAGATGACAGATTGAGAACAGTTTGGTGTAGTGAGGGAGCCATCGTACTGAAAGTACTTGGTCATATTCTTCTGAGGAAGCATGAACATTTCCAGTGACACACCACTCAGTGTGGTGCTGCTGACTGGTTTAATAATAAAATATTACAACACAATGAGTGATTATTACACAATGAGATTATTACACTTCAAACAGGTTCAAGGAGACTACTTCATTGTTCTAATTTAATTATCCGTGTAACAAATGTTTTATAATGCTTTGTTATCTGATATTGCACTTTAGTCTCACGCTGGAACAATCAGCAACACATTTAAAACACTATAAAGAATGCGTGAAGATAATGAGATAGTGTGTATTTTTCCACACCAGCAGGTACAGAATAACTTACCGGGTGAAGTGATTTTTTTTAGTGCACGAATGAGAGGATCAAACTTCTTATTGTTACTCTGCGACTCCTGAAATATAAGAACATAAATGGCCACAACCTGAAATCCACATATTTTTGGGGGGTAAATGAATCTCAGAACAATCAGTGAACGTGGATGTAATGATACCAATGGGAAATGACACGTACATTGTACTGACTTAACAGTCATAGAAAATGACACTGTTTGCAGGGAAAACATAATACTTTATAAATTACATCCTGTATGGTTACACAGAGTTCATTAATTGGACATACTTTTGGACCAGAAACATTTAAAAATGTATTCCACTTTCTTTTTTGCATCACAATATATCTTCTGTACCACTGTCTGTGTGGTGTGCATCAAGGCTCAGTTCTAGAGACATGCTTTTTCCCCTATTAAGTATTCTGATTTTATGCATTATCTTAGTCAGCAATAAAAGTGGTGTAATACATTTGTCCTTTCAGAGCAAAGTCCTGTTCTTCTTCTTGGTTCATCGTAAAAAAATGCATCTGTCTGCAAGTCTGATGTCGAATGATAAAGAATAATTAATGAATATCAATGTGAAGCTGACTGTATAATCGGGTTTTTTACAGACTAACATTCCAACACAAGTGACATTTTCTTGATAAATTAATATTATTGGAAGAGGTTGAATTCTACTTTATTATTAACATATATTTTATGTTCTATTGTGTTACAATTAAAATGAATAAATATACCTTGAAGAAAAATCCCAGAACAGCAACACCTTCTCTGTCACTTACAGCCTCAGATAAAGAGTCATATTCGTTTTTTATGAGAACAATATGCATCTGTAAGAGACACATAGATTATAAATATGATATTTTTTAAATGTATTATCATTTATTAAATGCAGTGTATATTTTATACCTCCATTGGAAATCGCTCTCCATCTATGGTGTGTTCAGACCCTGGGCCTCCATCTTTACCCCAGTGTAGGTGGAGTTGAAGGGCCTTGTAGGTCGCATATAAGTTCCCTCCTTGGACTCTTACACTGGAGGGTAAATCTAGTTGAACTAAGGAAAAAAATGTGATCATTAAAATTCTGGTAGATAAAACAATACACAGCAAATATGCCAGTGTTAATTTAACACCATAAAGTGTGTATATGTGTCCAGTAGTGTAAAATTAACACTTTGAACAATGATTTAACTTAATTTTAGCAAAAACACCACATACAGTGTTGTTTTAAATCAATGCGGTGTTAATACAACACGAACACTCTCTATTTAACACTGACACTGACTATTTAACACTCCCATATTTGCTGTGTACACTGACATTTTATCCATTATTATTATTGACTTGTATTTTAAAGGTTATAATTACTCAAAAAGAAGGCTTCGTAAATAGTCAGAGGAAATTTCTTTATCCACAATATCAAATATTCTGAATGAAACACAATTACACACACTGCAAAACACATAATTGCATCAATAATTTTACTTTAATTTTTAATTGTAAAGATTTTATTAGCTTGAATATATATCTGAAAAAGCGAATATATATCTGAAAAAGCTCTTTCCACAAAGATAATATATGGTTGATTTGGAAAACATAAAGCAAAATGTAACTGTATGTTCTGGTTGGTAAATATTAATAGTTGGTTTTCAGAGCTCTATGTAACAGATAATTTAAGGAGGTATTATAATGCTAATTACTACATCAACAAGCAATCAGTGCAAGTAGTGGGATATTATTGAATAGTTGTCCATTATACAACACGCATTAGGTTTGATTTTATGATGGCATAAAATCTGTGGACATTGAGCTGTATTTTAATCCCACTGGCCAAAAACTATTTGCATTTTTCATTGATTTTGACTCCTGCAGTTGTAATGTGTTGCATACATCGAGGCTTTGGCACATTTAATATCTGCAGGAAGCATTTTTTCCTGACACAACATAAAGTCATTATCAACGACTACAACTGAAGTTATTGCTTTATGACTATTTTACCATCAGGTTCCTTCATTCAGAGCAAAACATGCAGCCAATTAAATTAGTTTTCTTGTGCTTTCTTTAAATCAAAAAGGAGGTTAGACACCCAGGTTTTCACATACCACTGTGACCAGTGTTCAAGACCTGGGTATGAAAAGTATCTTGTTGGCCGACGAACTGGAAAGAAGTGAGATCTTTGTCTGGTGAAACTCTCCTTGTGATGATGTTAATGGGAGACTGGGATCTGCCATTGCACTGCTCAGAAACCTCCCCCCATGCGTCTGGTTCTGGATGAGGATGAAAATGACTTTATTAATGCTAAATAAAAAAATTTAAAAATCAACTGCAAAAACAGAAGTTTATCATGAAGTTTACCCGCGCACATGTGATCACATGAAAAGGCAGACTGGTAGCACCAACCTACAACAGAACATTTGATAAAAAAACAAAAAACAAACATAAAACAACAACTACCAGATGTTTCAATTACTGTCTTTTTCATCCAAAAGATTTAAAAGATTATCATGATAGGATATTTATTAAACATTCAAATCAAACCATGCAGTGTTAGCTACATTTTTCCTTTTCCTTCCTTATTCCTTATCAAACATACCTGCTCCTGAGACAATCTTCACAGAAGATGCAAAGCAAAATAATACAGGCATCAGCATTTTAGATCTGCAGTGATCTGTCTGCATTGAATAATTTTTGAAGACAATTCCAGAAACAGAGTCCATAGGACAAGTAGACTGATACCTATCAAGCCCGCCCACATTGGGTTTTATGACCCATAAACCATTAGTTCATTCGAACTGCATTCAGTCAAATATATGGAGCTAAAAACCTCCATTACAACAGAGACAATGTTGAATGACAATAAAAAGAATGAATCAGAAAAAAAACTACCTTAAAAAAGAACTGAAATGACAACAACAAATGTGGGTAAACAATTATACTATTTGGATAATTAACAATAAATAAGGCAATTAAAATATAAACCCATTCAATCTGCTCGGACAGGAACTGTCAGATGTAAAGATGATTAAATTTATGATTAAAATGTGACATTTCGTAAGAGATGCATAAAATCCAATCATAAGTTTTTTCTGTAAAACTAAATTTATCAACACCAGTTGAACCACCTCCAACATGATCAAATAATTTGAGTGTTTACTATATATACCTGCATTAAAAGAAGTAAAAGACCAGTGCATGGTTTAGAAATAAATAAAATCCAGTGTTTATCATGACTCATAGTGAGAGGGCCATGCAGCCAGGGATGAGTCTCAGAGTTATTACAAGTAATAAATTAAATTAAATGCTAGATAGCGTCAAGTGTCTTAACTACCGTATGTGTATACATATACAAACTTTGTCTCAATAATATTTTTTTCTTGAGAGCAGCAGTAAACTCTGAATGTACGTGTACTTTTTCCATTTTATTTGTATATGTTCTACTTTTGTGAAGATATAATGACTGGTCCTAAAGCCTTCCAGTCATGGAAACATTGACTGATCAGTTTGGCCAATTAATTTGCACCAATTTTACATTTTTTGAACTTAGTGAAAAAAACAAAAAAACAGTACTGATTGTTATACAGTAAGTTTGATGTTCAACTATAGGTGTATTGATTGACTATGTGGAGTTTGATGTTCAGCAAGTTCAATTTTAGATGTTCAAGTATTTTTAATTACTTTTATTTATATGTTCTGTTGAACTTCAGACAAATCCACATTAGTGTCAAACATTACTAAGAAAGAATAAGAATGGCTGACTACTTGGCGTTATCCAGTCTCTAAATTATCATTATCATATTAGACTTAAAGATTCAGTATCAGCTGACATTTAACAGTAACTACAATTCTAATTATTTTGTTGTTTTGGTGTATTTTATTGTGATGAATAGACTATATAAATTCTTGAATACTATGACCTACGGTAGTTATTGTGTTGTTTAAAGCATTTACTCATGCTAGACTGATAAGTCTACTAATAATTACAATCAATTTCTAAATCATTAGTATATGAACATGAATACTTGAGATGTATAAGTGTTACACATCTGATGACGTTTCACCAAGGATTTTCTGAGAGAAATCCCCCAGTTCCCTGAACATACAACTGTTTTATGAAAACTGTTGATTTGATAACAATCATACGACCTCTGTAATGTTTTTCAACGCCTTATTAATAAACTTTCAAATTATGAGGTCACATGATGATTAACATTGACGAAAATATCGTTTTGTGAGACAAGTGACAGTTTTATATTGCGACAAGTCATGACCATTTACGATAGCTCATATACTATCCAACCGTTAACTAGACACACGGATATTTTTAAAAACTCTTTTATATTTCATATTATCAATAACAAGGTTGAAAAACAAAAGTCACCAAATAAGTCGCTAATGTCCTACAAATTCACTCTACTGTAAAACAAGACTAATTGTCGTAAACACTAGGAGAGCGGTCGTTGGTGCAGAACTTACGATTGGCTCACAGTGATACACGTGACCCAGGCTCGCTCTCAGGTACCGCAGATTGACTGATACGTCTCTATCAACGGTGAATTCGTTTGTAGTAATCTTTCGTCTTAGGTCTAAATATCTTTGATACTACACACAGATGAAATAGCGTGCTGCGTTCACGGTCGATGTGATCTGCTCTTGGATCCAGTGTCACACGCACGTACGCACACACACGCACACACACACGCACACACACACACACACACACACACGCACACGCACGCACACACACACACACACCTAATTATTGTCATCGCTATTAAGGACTGGTTCGGTGCGGAATGAAGGTGGTTGCTGGCCCAGGAACGTGAACAAAATACAGGCTTGATTTGAGAAAAATATTGCTCTTCATGTAACCTACAAGTAATTTTTCATTAGAGCTAAACAAATCGATGTTTGAGAAATATGGGCTTTCACCTTTCATCCTGTGGAATTGTTTGGGTCATAGGTCAGTGCACTCTGTCCTTCCTTTTGTTCGGGAAAAATTGTAGATGGATATTTCACCCAAACTATCTCCTAATAATTTCTCTGGTCATGTGCATATGTGTGTCTTGTTAACATGATTTCTGTAGAACTGACACTATCAGTATTTTTACAGTGTTTGACTCAATAACTGCTTACAGAACATCATAAAAGTCCATGCATTTTTTATTTTACATTTAAATTTTGTTGATTTTAATTATGTGCATACAAATTACGACTTTATCTGAATTATTTTTCTTGTCCCTGTCATGCTACTGTTATAAACCAATGTCCCAGTTCTGGGATTAATAAAGTGCTTCTATTCTATTCTATTCTATTCTATTCTATTCTATTCCTAAAAAGGAAACAAATTGTAGCACTTTGATATAATTTGAGGAGTGACATGAAACAGTGAACAGAAAAACATACAATGTCTTAGTTAAATGTCTCTGACACACCTAGGGCAAGATCCACATCCCCATTTGCCATGACTTTTGATCACTAAATTGATATTTGTCTGCATTTTATTGATGACACATCACACGAGGAAGCAATTAAATACATTTTTGTATCAATTATCCATCCCAACCCTGGTTAAAATAGTAATTAATCACAATATGTAGACAGGTTTGACATAGTTATTGGTGATTAAGGCCTATCTTCTTTAGATAAGTTTCTGGAGCTGGACATGGGGCTTTCATTTTTGCCAACAATCTGATACTGCAACCAGTTTTGTAAGTCAGTGGCTTTTTCTAGTGCAGTTAATTATTGTCATGGAGGAATAGCCTCATAAAGTGGTGGTGTAATTCATTAGTTGAATGTGACTTCTAGAAACATCTATCAGCTATCCGCAGAGACGCTGTTGGGCTAGTATTTAAAAAAAAAAAAAAATAGATAATGTAATTTGACAATACTTTATACATATTTAAATAGTCTCCAAGAATGGAGTATCCACTTAGCGTCAGGAAGTGGTGGGGACAAGAATATGTTCTGGGGATTGGTATGGTTTTCAAACCTAATACATAGACATGGACACAGTTCCAGTCCTTCAAATATGAGACTAAACATCTTCTCCCACTACCTGAGAGCTGTTTATTTACTAAAACTATCAACAACCATTTGTTCTTTGTGACATAAATAATACTTTATCACATTTCAAGTAAGGCAAAGTTAAATAATGCCGTGGTCATTTTTCTCTTTTTTTTAAATTTTTTTTTTTATAAATGCCTCATGATGACATAAATAGCACAGACATACAAGTTTCCCAGCGTGATGCGTTCACTACCCTCAGGATACTAACCACACCTGTCTCATTTGTTTTACCTGAGACTGATCCCGACCAGACAGAAGATAAAGATAAAAACAACCTCTTCATTTCATATATGGAGTTACTAAAATGTATTTCTGCAAAGATTTACATGTACATATTTCACTTCTTTTACTTTATTTGGAAGCCACAGACATTTCAAATGCTGTGACATATGCCCTAAGTGGAACTCCCCATTTCCAGTAGTGTATGCAAATCCATATTTAAGTAATTCTCTGCAATAACTATTTATTTACACACTCAAGTGATTCTCCGCAGATTGTCACTGTATTCCATTCCATTGTTTCCAATCTTTGCTCATTCACTCACTAATAAATCTAATGAGATCTCCATATGAGGTCTTTTAGATTGGGGACATCCAGATGTGACCTGTGGAGCAGATTCATTAGATCTACACTAAATAACATGAACACTGAGCCCATTTGTTTACTGTCAAACTCAGACACTTAACCAATAGCTAATCTTTGTAGTCAAGTTTACCTTGTGTTTTATGCACTTACAGAATACCTTACAAAAAAAAACAAAAACAAAAAAAAAAACGTGTTGCAGCCGGCATTCATTTATTTAATTTGTATCAACTTCATTTCTGAAGGAAAGTTTGATTTACGGAGAAATGATCAAATGTTAAACATGCATGAAATGTCCACTAGATGGCACACTGCAAAGGCCTTAAAGGTTCTGATCAGACAACCCCATGTCTATGAGATAACCTGTTCACACAGTGTCTGGTTTGGATTAACATAAAAACCGCATGTTTACATTATTTGTGTATTGTGAATTTTAAAGATATAGAACAATTACTTGTATTTATTTTTTTTAATATACTAAGCTTAACGGTGTTTGTCAAATTGGTATTTTCTGTTATGAAATTAGTCACGAAATACTCTGGTCTCAGACTGTCAGCTTGTTTTACATATTTGCTCATTTAAGTTCTTGTTAGTACTGTGTGTTGTTTATTTTATTGACCTATTAGCAAATACTTTTTGTTTTTTTACTCAAATAGCGTTTAATTACTGTTAGGACGCGCGTGGTCCAGGACGTTCATATTTTTCCTTTGGTTCATGAACGCCTTGTAATGACGTAATACACTCAGACGGAAATACACGTCTAACCGCGTGATGCGTTCACGATCTGTCTACGTTATCTGAGACAGATCTTTGTAGCAGTTAGCAGTGTGGTGTGTTGAAGTTCGGCTGTCGTGTGTTTGTACCCCGGCTGTGATGGACCGCTGGAAGGGCAGGGTGGCTCTGGTCACCGGAGCTTCGGTCGGGATTGGAGCCGCTATTGCTAAAGAACTGGTTCGGCACGGAATGAAAGTAGTGGGCTGCGCGAGGGACGTGGACAAAATACAGGCATGGTTTGCATTGATGAAAATGAAGATAAACCTGTTCCAGACCAGACTAATAGGTTGAATCAGTAGTTAATCCACCAGGATCATGGGTTAACACTTTATTTTGCTTTGTTTTTATAAGTTTTAGAAGTGTGCAGAGTTCACATTATGTTATTGCAGATGTTTATATAATTAGAAATAGCATAACAATATAAAAAACAACTGCAAATTCGTGTAGAAGTAAAAGCCAGAAGACACCACAGTGACCTTTTTCTTTCGCTTGATCACATATTTGTTGTATGTGCAACAGTGTGTTACACCCATATTCACATGACATTATTACCTTCCAGTCTTCCTGGTTTTCCAAGTCAGGCTTCTTCTTTCCCCCCTTCAGTTTCTTTTATTTGATTTGAGTTGATGGCATATTCATGCACTGAATTTAAAATGTAGCAGACCACTGATGCATGGCTGCTGTTTCTAGGTTAAACATGTTCGCATTTGTGTAAGATAGAGAATGACGATAGTTGAAATGAATTTTTCTGTTTTATTTATTGTGTTCAGTTGCACCTTAAAGTACAAGGAGCCTGTAATTGATGTGAACCTTAAAAAAATATTCATATAATATTCACAGTTGTAATAATTTTTCAAAAACATTTTAAAACAGAGAAGTGATGACAGTTAAAGTTTATTTATTCTTTTGTTTATCATGGTTCAAGTTGAATCACAAGGAACAAGGTGTTCACAACTGATGTGAACCTTCATAATTTCGACATGTAATGTTGTAACTGTTTGTACAGAAATGATCCCACAGTAGTTTTTTGTGGAGATGAGCCAATTCCACAAACATAGTCAAAGTCCATGTAGTTTAATAACATTTAAAGTGATACTCCGGAATTTTTGACATTGGGTCTCATTTCCGAGTCAGCCCGAGTGTAGCAAATGTGTAGTTTA
>JAPSES010000144.1:15011770-15023161 GCA_029822895.1 Maxillicosta whitleyi
TGTGTTCTCAGAATAACTGTAGTTCAGTCATGTAACATAGATAAGCCATAGTTATTTACTCTCATTATAGAGGCATCCACGAGCGATGCAGCAGAGGCTGATCACATGACCGGACATTGCGACGCAGGAACACAGTGGGAAGATCGGTCCATGTGAGACCGCAGCTATGACACAAACAGGCAATTAATTACCTCTTCACCAACCCTTGTGTGACGAGGCAGCCCAGTGATCCCACCAAAAACCAATTCATCTCCAGCTTTACTAGATACAGGAACTGGATAAGCGGAAGTTCTACCACAATGCGGAAGAAATTTCACCATCAAAATGGGCGGGGCAAAATAGGGTCAATATTATTAGTTAATTAGTTTATTTGTTTATCATTAGTTCCTTCTTCATCTTTTCCCAGTCACAACAACTTATGTAGTTGTTTTATGTCTATGGACTTTGGGGTCATACAGATAATATTTACAAGGTTAAAGATAACTGTTACTGTAATCCAGTTCTGGCCCTGGGATGTTTAGTGAAGTCAGAGGAGAAGATGTAAATAAGGGGGTAAAAAAGAGTCAGAGAGGCTGGGTTCTTTTATCCTACGGAACACGGCACAGTTACTGTTTTCCTTCACTGTTTTGTCTATTCTTGGCTTTGTTCAATATCATCAGCTTTTATGAAACTGAAACGATGACAATACGTAAATGCAAGAAATTTATGCTTAAAATTATTGTAGAATATTTTCTTTTCCAAATTACATCATTTCATGTTCAATTTCCATCTTTAAATAATCACATAAAATAGTGATTGTGGCATAAAGTGAGTAATATATTGACCATCAACCACCTACCATCTCTCTGGTGTTAATAAATACTCATTTGTACTACAACACAGATTTTAGCAAAACATTTGGCTCAATGTTTCTGGATTCTTCTATCATTCATAGAATACTCTTTGCTGCTGTTATTTGCCAGGACTAAAACATAATAACTACATTTACAGACCAGTTGTCATAAGTGCACATATTCAAAACTGCATTTTTAATCTCATTCAGCAACTTTTATGTGCTTACTTTGTTATAAAGTTGAATGAATGAATCAGTTTTTTATTTTTTTGGTTTGTTCGTACATCAATCACAAACTAATACAATAACCATAAGAAACACACACACACAAAAAAAAACAAATAAACACAAAAAATAAAAAAAGGATATAGGTTAGAAGCAAAAGCTTGTCATTTTGCTGATCCTTTGCACCCAATACTTACTTACGTCAAATTAAATGTGTATAGCACCGACCATACCACATCACACATAACATAGGAAACAGCAGCAACAACAACATATCTACATCTCCATATTCCTAAATAATTTTCAAATTACAGCCTTTCTTCCTTTTCTTTTTTTTTTTTACACTTATCAAAGGACTAAACAACTTAAACGCATCATCATTTCCATTTCATTATTTTGCACCCACCACCCCACTCTATCTAAACTTACATTATGTCCTCACTGTAGTCCAGTTAAGTTAAAGCACAATAGACTATTCATGTTCATTTTTGCTGTTATTGTGTCATGTACTGTTGCATTGTAGATTTACAACCAAAAAATATTGTACTTTTCCAAATCCTTCCAGCAGAATTTAATCTTATTTATGCAACAAATACACAAATGTGGCAGTGCTTTGCTATTTATCAACATACTCTTACTGGTTCTGAAAGCTAGGAAACAACAGAGTCCAAATACTATTAGATTTATCTACTAGCTACAACTACTATTACTTTAAATCAGGATAATTAATGTGGGGGGGGGATAACCCAGAATAGAAGCAGAGGTTACACACTCTCATTCATCAGTGCCACTTCAGCCAATTTAACCTTTGCAGGATAGTTTTTCTCAATCAATAGTATGCTCAGTTTTCATGAGTAAAATGAATTATTGGATTTTTCACCCAATGGGATGTTACAGAATGTGATCACCTTTAATTATCGGCAACACTGTGGATTTTTTTTTTTTTTTTTACGGTTCTGTGAGTTTCTCTGCCTGAGCAGAGCTGACAATGACCATTCTTTCACTTCAGTTCAATATTCGATGAATGTACGCAGTAACAGTTCAGGGACAAAACATTGACACGACCCCAGTTCAGTTGGCTTCCACCCAATCCACTGAACAGGAAGTGTCAGCTGCACCACTCATATCAGGGGATACTCAAGTTCTTCAGTAGAAATCATGTTATTTTACTTGACCTTATTTAGTATTTCACATCAACGCCCCAAAACACAGCTGCATTCTCAGTCCTCACTGTGAATGTTGGTCATCCCTCCTCTGTCTTTGTTTCACGTTAGATACAGCTGAAATAAGATAATTCATATCTATGTCACTCATACTAACTGTCTCTTATTATTAATAATAATAATAATAATAATACATCAAACTTATATAGCGCTTTTTTGGACACTCAAAGACGCTTAATTAATAATATAATAAGAATTATTGCGGAGTATTTTCCTTACAACATGTTCAGTCTAGTATATTTCATATCCTTCAGTCTCTTTGTAACCTTTCTAGTGTTCTTTTTCAACAGTTTTTTTATCATCTGGTTTTAGGTTTTCTTGAGGATCTTTGGAGTCGGCTGCATTCACCCACAAAACAATTCATGAGTCGGCTGTTGTTGGGCAGAAATGCTTGGTTCACACTTTACTCTAATTCATCCCACAGGTGATGGATGGGGTGTCAGCCAAGGTTGCAACATCACCAAACTTTATGATTTTTATTTATTTTTAAAATTCATTTATTTTGTATTAAACTGTCTTTGTGCACAGGGGTTTATAATGCAGAAATAGGTCTTATGTGTTGTGTAGTGTATCAGGAGGGTAATAGGCTTAGCTCAGACAATGGAAAACACACAATCCAAATGTGCAAAAAAAGAGTAATGCACTGCCAGGTTTGAGTGTGCTACTTAACCTACCAACCTGTACCTGTGTATCCCAACACAGTCTATAAACCATTGTTTTTAACCACATATTCAACTGTTTATCAAGCAACTCTCATTAAGGAAGAAACATTTATTTCATTTTTTGGGAAAGGATCTTTACATAATAACATGCACTCACAGTATTCATTTACAGCTTGCAATCAATAATATACCATTTATTATTAATTAAATCAGACATTGTGTATACATGCAATGAATCTGGATTATTTTTTTTATGTGCAGAGCAAGCAGCTGCCGAACACTAAGGGGTAATTTTTTGTTATTATTATTATTATTATTATTATTATTATTATGCAAGTGTCATGTAAACATGAATGAACAGATTTTCTGTCTTTAATTTGATTTGTTCATTAAAGCTCTATCCAAAGCTGAATAAAATATTGCTCTGTACTTTTAATCATTATGCAGTTTAACCAAGAATGTAAAGCGTCTTATACATAAAATGTATTTTATTTTTATTTTTATTCGTTCTTGTCATGAATATGATGTGAACAGGCCACAACATATTCTCATAGGTCATTACATATCAAATGGAAAATTCCTGCTGCCTTTTTCTCCTTCACTGTGATTTTTTTTTCTTCCACAGATCCAACTGTGTTAGTCGCTCTGCTGTAACAGCTTATAGTTGTGTCCGAATGCCAAGCTCCTTTGAATACTTGGTCGGACTCCAAAAATCTTGAGCTGAATCATGAAAGTGCACATTGTTTCTTCATTCCCACTGTTCTCAGGATTTACAGGATAAGATCTGGTGTCGTACGGTAGATCGGAAAATCTTTTCCCTACTTGCCAAGGTGTTATTAATAATTATGTCAGAAGATATGAGCTTCTCTTTTGGGTGTCTTTCTCTTTCACACTAACTTATTTAGATAAATTCTTCTAATGCAACCATGTGAGAATCAGCTGACCAGAAGGATTTCAGTGACCCTGTGCACGGTGCTGCAGTGGTTAAGAGAAAGTAATGTGAAAACTGAGCACCTAATCTGTGTGGAAAATGTGACCCTGCCTCCTTAAGCCAGGCTGGGGTGTGCATGGTGTGGCCAAAGTGTTCAGTCAAAAGAACAAAGTGCATAACCTTAAACTGTAGGAATCTATCAGCTTAATATGCAATACATAAAAAAAGACATTAGGCTGCATTAATTGTGTATACTTTATGTATTCCTCTCATAACAGTATTCATGCAATGTCAATGTAATGGTTTTCCTATTTACTTTTATTTTGCTGTTTGTAAATGTAAAAAAAAAAAAAAACACTATCACATGCATCCATAATCATTCATAAATTTTATTATAACCATACTGAATACAGTTTTATAAAACATGATTCTTGTTTCACAGTCAAGCATAATTCCTGTTTATGTCTGTGATTTCAATTCTGCACCAGAAAGAGATTACACTGTAGATTCTATTGTATTTATATACTCATCAACAAGCCTCTGATTATTTTACGCTAACCTGCCAGCAAAGTTTTTTTCTTTCTTTTTTTTTTTTTTTTGTTGCTTTAAGTATCAGCCTATTGTTGCTCAGCTTGCACCACGTATCTCATTGTTGTCGGGCAGACAATGCTGCTTTCCTTCTCTTCTTCCTGCTGAATTGTGCGTTTACTCTCTCAATCGATAATTGCATCGGACTCAGGACGGGAGCTAATGAAGTGGTCAAGCAGAGTGACTGGTTTGACCTTTCTGACCTCTTTAAATTGAGCTCTTCAGTAGCAGTGGTTCTAGATGGCACGGGTGTAAATGTCATTGGTTCATGTTGAGCTTGTTCAAGGATAGAAAGTCTACCACTGACAGCAGCAGGCATGGGTTTCTTTCTTTGCTTTCTCTGCTGTCTGATTGTCTGCCTGTGTCTTTTTGTAATAATATAAGGGGTGGGTGTGATAGTTGTGGAAAGCCTCCATTCCCTGTGAGGTGTTAGTTCTTTTGTGGACATGCTCACTGCAGCAGTGGTTGCAGGGCTGTTCTGAGTATTATGTGCTTGTGGAATTGGGGGAACTGGGACTGTATTTTCCAGGCTGTTCTCAAAAAGAGGGAGTTCGTTTAGCAGAGACAAAGCTGTTTTTCTCTTTCTGTTTCTCAGTCCTCTCTCCTGTGATCTTTGCCTTTTTGTTTTCAGAACACTGAAGGAACTACTGGGAGCAGTAACATGGACAGACACCCTTTCTCTATAAATGTCTGGCATGTGAGATACTTGGTCCTCTGTGTAAGGGACGGATGGTACAGTTGGAGTTCCGCTGGGAGGGATCGTTCTCAGATTTTCTGCAGAGGAATTTTCGTGGGCTGGCACCACAATGGGAGTAGCAGAGCTGCCTTTCCTCCTTCTTTTCCTTCCCTCTCTGTCTTTCCTCTCCTTTGACCTGGTCCTTTTGAGTTTGGCGATTACAATGAGGCTACTGGCCTTGGCGACAACTGGTTGCCTTTCAGTGTTGCTCACAAAGCCTTGTTGCTCTGGCTTTGTTGTTGCCATTGTGGTGACGATACTAGGGATAGAAATGGCAGTTGAGTGGTCTGTGGCTTTCGTTACAGACTCACTATTGTCCAACGCAACCATGTCAGAGGATCGAGAGAGAACTATTTTGCTCTTTGTCCTCCGGCCCTTTCTTAGCCTTCTTTTTTTATCCCGAAGTGGAATGATGCTACTTGTACTTGATACAGAAAGGGAAGCTGTTTCTTTGTTCAAAGACTTTACATCAGTGTCTGACTCTGCTTGCTTCTCCTGAGCTGGACTTGATGACGTAATGGAAACGTCTTCCCTATCCACTGCTGGTTCATCTTTCATGACTTCATTAGATGCCTCCTCTTTACCTCCTATCTCATATTCACTCTCACTCCCTCTGTTTGAGTTTCTACTCGACTGAATGTGTTTGTGTGACTCATTGATGAAGTTACTCAGGACAATGACTTCTTCTGCTTTGCTGCCAGATGGTGAAACCATTGCTCCATCCTCAATTTTAACACCTGCTTCTGCTTTCTGCTTTCTTTTTCTTCCCTTCCCTTTCCCTTTGTGCTTTTTCAAAGTTTTCTTCTTCTTCCCTGAGTTCTTTCTCTTCTTCTTCTCAGAACTTTGAGTGTCGCCTTTCTCTGAGTCAGTGGTGGAGCTTTGAGAGGTGGAGACAGTAGCGAGCACTTTGATGAAGTCTTCTGCAGCAGTGACTACATTTTGGAGGGATGGCTCCTCTGGGCTGTTGGTCTGGGAGCCTGACATCGTAGACTGTGTTGTGGTCTCAGATTTCTCCTGCTCACTGCTTTTGTTAGAATCTCTCTTCTTAGAAGGAGCTATCGTGAGCTCATCAATGACGTCTATACCACCAAAGTCATACGGGACAGCATCTTTCAGTACAGCGATGGGGAACTTCTCGTATCGTTTACACCTACGAGAGAGTACGTAAACCAATGACGAGGTTGTGGTGATCTCATGGGGTAATACAGCTCAGTATGCTGAAAAGCCTCTTAACATATAACACCTGATACTTACAGGCCATACCAGTGGCGTTCTGCACACTGCTCTTCATAGGTGAACTCAAAGCAAGGGACTCCAATGACATTGAAGAACGCTTGACCTACAATCCTAGAAGACGTGTCATTAACTTCCCTTAGACAGTCCTTGAGCCTGCAGAGTGTGACAAAAGACAATACACCATTTGTAAAAAGAAAAGAAAAATGAAATTGCAATGCTAAAACCACAGGCAAAATCAATTGACTCCACATGCTTCCTGCAGATAGATTTTTATTTTAATGTGACAGCACATATCTTAGAGAACACATTTCAAAATGTCAATGGTCCAAAATCTCATTTTTGCATTGATGTAGGACATCAGTTATACTAACTTATGGTCATATCTACTTGGTTTACTTGGTTTATTAAAATATATAGGTTATCAGTTTTTTTTTTAATGCAGCCATGTAGGGTGTATATATAGGTGCCAAAAATAAGTAACATCTGAAGTCATATTTATTTTAATTTGGTGTTTTCGTAGGTTTTCATACGTTATGAAGGACATGAAGGTTTTTACTCACGTATTATCACAGTCACAATGACAGATGGAGTGCCACTTAAAATTAGTGTAGCCATATTTTGAGGAGAAGGCGTGGATAACGTGAGGGCAGTGGTCGTGGGTTCGGCAGCAGCTGTCGGTGTCTGCAAAATCTCCTGCAACATAATCAAAATCAAAATTAGTGGATCCTGTATTTGCAACGTCCTCTGCTTGGTTTGTAAATATTGTTATCATATGTGAAACTGTAACTTACCCAACTGGTCATAATGATCTGCCATGTTACCAGCTCCACACCAAAGGGTCCCGGGATAAGTAAAGCCCCTTTTGGATCTTTTTACAACCTTGTCCTGTTGCGCAGAGCTTTCACTGTCATCCCTCAGCCTCTCAGTGCGCACCGACCTCTCCTTAAACTCCCGGCACATCTGCTTGGCTTCATCCATGCGCACAAAACGTGTGTCCAGCTGCCGCCCCGTTTTCAATTCTTTCAGTCCCAGCCTGCACTCATGCATGAAGGATTTTACTTGCATCTGGTTCACGACTACAGAGCAGTTCATAATCTTGCCCGTGGGGCTGACAACAGAGCGCACGACCTCGGCTCCGTCTGACACCTGGTAGATGAATTTCTCCCCCACCGTGGACATTTTTGCGCAGAAAGTGCCGTTGAGCATGGTGAACATCTCTTTGCTCTGCTTCTCCGCGTCCAGAGCGATGCTTAAAAAGTCGCCTCTCACGAAGTTTCTGTCAAGGTAAGACAGAAAGAGAAAAAAGACCGACCACATGATACGGCGAGTGGCACTTTCAGCACCACGCGTAATGGAGACAGCTCCTCTCGGTGTTCCTGCGCACTGGAGCAACCCACCCACTTTTAAATCGAAGCTCAAGTGGTGCGATTATTAATACGATAATAGCAACACTGGGAGGAGTCAACCGAATTAACCTCTAGATTAGGCGAATTCCACAGTAATGTATCTTTATTACACAGGAACAGACCGTTGATGCGCATTGAAAGTAGATACCCCCTTGTTAGATTACCTCCCTGAATTAAAACCAGCAGGAGGTAAACATAGGGTTAATACGGGAGTATGTGGAGCATGAACCACCGGCACCTTCTACTGCAGAATGGAATGACCGCAAGTTACCTCCCAACCCCCCAGTTCACCCCCCAGAAAGCGGAGATTTACTTTGGGAACACGCATGGAGGAGGTTCAACTTGTCCCGTTTTCCATGGCAACAGGCATGGGGTGATTGTGCCAACCCTGGAGATTGGACATCTTTCAAATGCCGCAAAACAGGGACTGAATTGGTGATGACCTAAATCACAATGCAGGCACAAACACTTTCATTGTGGAATGTGGAGAAAGGTTGGCGGTGTCGCACGCAACCAAACTCACCAAAGAGACACAGCGGCCAACTAGGATGACTCTGATTCTGAAGCGGCTGGGATGAGACCAAACTGAATAAAATAATGGACAGGGCATCCTAGGAGCATGTGCACAAAGGTTCCATGTCGAACCATGCTTCAAGTTTTTTCATTTCCTGTCTAAGCACTTATAAAATGTGAAATACATGTACTTCTGTCCTTCAAATAACAAATTTAAAACACTTAGCGGATTTAAAGACAAATTCTTGTATATTTGTTTAATTAAAAGATTCTTTCACAGCAGGCTTATAATTCATATCTTATGATGCAGAAATGATGGTATAAATATAATTTTTGTGAAAGTACTTATTTCATTTTGCAGCTTCAGTTATAGACTACCTGCTCTTCATCACACCATCCTATTGCAGGTCTGTCATGATTCATGCATAAAATTATTGCCTTATATTTGTCTGAAGACTTGGGTCACTGTCTATTTGGACTTGATAGCACATGAAAGTTTTAGAAAAGATGTCTTTTTGTCCTGTGAAGCAAAAACGACCAAAGACAGAAAGGCACTTGTCAGGTCTGGTTTCTAATCAGCCCAATGTTTTGTCACATGGTTGGTCTTACCCAGAGCTCTAGAGGCGGAGATCCAGCCTACTCAAGGCACTGAAATCCGATTGTGGGAAGGCGGAGAGAAATGATGTAAAATCACCAGAGGCAACATTCGATCAAATCTTGACCAAAAAAAAAAAAAAAAAGTTCTCATGAATTAAAACGGTCACTGCTTGAGGGATTTAGAGCAAAACAAAAAAAATTATCTAATTTGTCCTGGTTGTGAAAGGTTTTGAGTCCATATGGAGTAACATAATACTGAGATCAGACACTTGATTAAAAAAAAAAAAAAAAAAAAGTCTTACATTTTTCCTCATTTATGTCCTCAGATAAGCTGCAGAACAGCGCCCCCAAGGAGACACTGAGGACACAACATCTTATGGACTGGTGTAAACCCTTAGTTCTCGATACATGACAAATAGAAATGACATGTAAGCAAAACAAATCTGCAAGTATTTCTCTCTCCAGGAGTGTCTCCATTAATAACATATTAATGTGAACAGTTCTGACAAGATGCTTTTCTTTATACAGAAGATTTACAAACAGATATACTGACTGTAAACAGTAAAAAAATAAATAAATAAATAAATTACATTCCTGCATTATCTTAAGACACTGATGAAAATGGGTTTAAATAACTGGGATGACCACACAAAATATTATATAGTATATCAAAATATACTAACTTGCAACTCACATAAATGCATAAGAATATAACAATTTCAATCAAACATACAAGTTCATTGGGTGTGAGATGCATACGAGACAAAAGTGTGGGAAAGTGCAGTTATTACTGGCAGAAAGTAAAGGTTCACTCTTGAACTCCGCTTGAATTCTGTTGCATGAAACTGGGATGAAATTTCATATATTAGTTTAGTTAATAACTGTAAACTGAGTTCCCAGACTTAGAGCTCAGAAACATACTGTGAATACATTAAAGTCCTTCTGAACATGGTGGATTTTGTTGGTTCTGCAGTGAACACGATAACAGTACGAGCTTGTTTAGACACTGATCCTGCACTGATTCTAAACACCAGGAGGCGAAAGAATGAAAGTATGAAGATGGATGCTCATTGACAGCCTTGCATGCAGAGAGAAGAAATATTATATTTTGCTCAGTCTTTGGTCATAGTTTACTTAGCCTATAGGTGACCGCTATCAAATGACTGCAGAGCACAGTCTTAGGAAAATCAGAGCTTAAGTCAAAGTTTAGTCTACATTTTTTATCATTTAGAGATACTTGTCTTTTATATCATCCAACTGTTTGACATGTTTCTCTGTTGAGGCTTTACAGCTTTACATTTACTCGACAATTAGAAGAGTTACAGCCTTTCCCTGTTCTGCTCTCAGCTGTTTTTCTGTCCTGCAGGAGTCTATAGGTAGGGGGTTATTGGGTTGATATGGTCCTGCTCCTACCATTCTGTTTCCCTCTCTCTCCAAGGATCCACATCTCCTGATTTTCATCACCTGATGATACTAACACTCATCTACTCACCACACCAACACTCCTGACTCTTATCACTGTTTGTCATTATTATTTTTTGCGATTAAACTCACACTGTTTTTTTTTATTTTTATTTATTCGATTAGCATTCAACATCCACCTACAACAAATACATAGTAGATTTCAACAAACATAAAGCTAATCGAAAAGGTATAGGCTGAAGCTCATGCTTATTTTGCCTACCCTCATCCTGACCTGTAGTTTCATCTTGGTTATGACAATGACAAAGTGAATTATCACAGCAAAGACAGTATAATAATAAACATGTGATATGTGTCCCTGATGACGTTTATTCCTGACAAAACACAACCAGCTTTTTTGCAAATTATTCTTAAATTAATGGAAATAATTAGGAATAGGAAGCCTTTATTGTCATTATACAAGTATAATGAGATTGTAAGTTTTTACCATAGTGTGCACGCATAATTAAACAAAATAAATAAATAAATAAATAAAAATTACTCCCTCGCACACAGGAAAATTATTAATGAAGAAAACACTGTGGTGTCCTGACACACTTTGCAAAAGAAATGCATCAATACAAATACATTTATATATTCAAAACATTATATATATATATAATATATTTATGTGTAATACCACCAAAAATGTTTAAAGTATGTGTAATAAAAAGTTCCCTGTCAATGTTTTAGTATTAAATATGATCCTTTCAGATACAGTTTATTCCTGCATTAATATAAAAAACTACATTTTACTGCTGTATGTTTGAGGTGAGCTGTAGAGGCTCATAACGTAATAATGTTTTTTAACGTAATAACGGCTCTTAACGTAATAAGTGAAATGTAATAAATGTTCATAACGTAATAATCGACTCTTAATGTAATAAAATCATGAGCGCATAATGTAATAACGTCTTTGCGCATAACGTAATAATGTAATAACGTATTACGTTATGAGCTCCACTATATAGCAACTCATAA
>JAPSES010000144.1:15023261-15060850 GCA_029822895.1 Maxillicosta whitleyi
GCTGACGTTCTGTGACACGGCGCTCTCATTGGCTGACGTTCTGTGACACGGCGCTCTCATTGGCTGACGTTCTGTGACACGGCGCTCTCATTGGCTGACGTTCTGTGAGACTGTGCTCTCATTAGCTGAAGGTTTTTTTACGCTGAGCTCTCATTGGCTGACGATTTGTGATGTTGCGCTCTCATTGGCTGATGTTCTCTGACGCTGCGCTCTCATTGGCTGACATTCTGTGACACTGAGCTATCATTGGTTGACGTTCTGTGATGTTGCGCCCTCATTGGCTAACGTTGTCAAAAACCTTGTTTTAAATTCCCAAGGGTTAAATGTTACTAATGTATAACTGATATGAAACAATGCTACATACAGATTTTAGCCATAAAGACCCAGTCACCTCTCTCGTGTGTGATATTATCTTCTATATTTTGTGTTTTTCCAGTGAAAATCAATTATTTTCCTGTCTTTAATTCACTGATCATGTAGGCGTTTCATGTAACCCCAGATTAAACTTGAGGGTTATTATATTACAAACAGAGAAGGAAACAGAAGAAAAAGTAAAGCAAATATATAAACAACTGAACATAAACCAACTGTGTCCATCCACTTTCACTGATCCAGCTTCATAGGTTTTCCTGGTGAGTCAATGTTGTAGAGGATGATAGTGTTTCCACATTCACGGAGCCTCTGAACTTCCTAACAGGTCATATCTGGTGAACAAGAAAAGATGACAAACTGCATTTTACACCAATTAGTTACATGGATTGATAGAATTAGTGGATCAACATGTATTAAACAGTTTAGTTCAGTTGATGATTATGGTTGGCAGTGGGTGTTTGGGTATTTATGGGTTAAAGAGATTATTTCCTCCAAATAAAGCACACTTTAGGAAATAGTGCTAAGTCATGCCAGTGTATGAACCCTTTCTGCTTTATATTTGAATATATTTTCAGTTATCAGCCTGTTGCCTGAGTCATATGTCTTTGGTTACATACCAAAAACAACTATTCTCCTGTTCTGCATAGACAAGCCGTTGCTAATTTTCTTTCTTTTTCTTCCCTGCCAGGATCGTTCACCTGTGCCGTAGGCGCAGTGATGGAGCTTTTGTCATCCTAAAGGAGATTCCAGTGGAGCAGATGTCTCGAGATGAACGCCTGGCAGCTCAGAACGAGTGTCAGGTGCTAAAGTTGCTCAACCACCCAAATATCATCGAGTACTATGAGAACTTCCTTGAAGACAAAGCCCTTATGATAGCCATGGAGTATGCACCAGGTAAAATTACTGTAATAGCCTATCTAATTACATGACCTCCTTTTATTCATTGTCTAACTGTTCATTTTTCCCATGGTTTTGTGCCGTGGGGCTCTATACCTTTTTTCATTCCCTTTCAAACCTGGGAGGGCCATATGAAAACATCTAATATTAATCCCTGTGGTAGGGTTTTGTAAATAACTTGATTATGTAACTTTTGTTACATTAGACGTTACATGGTAAAACAGGTTGACATTATTATGTCCAGAATTATACAGGAATGTCAAGACCCAGTTTGTCTTTACTATTCCTTCTCATCTTCTACGTGTAGGTGGGACATTGGCTGATTACATACAGAAGCGCTGTAACTCCCTGCTGGATGAGGACACCATCCTTCACTTCTTTGTGCAGATCTTGCTTGCCTTGTACCACGTGCACAACAAACTCATCTTGCACAGGGACCTTAAGACGCAGAATATTCTTCTTGACAAGCACCAAATGATCGTCAAAATTGGTGACTTTGGCATCTCCAAAATCCTTGTCAGCAAGAGCAAAGCCTACACTGTGAGCAGACTTCTCTAAAAGTGGAAACTCAAGCCACTGTATTTTTGCATGTCCTGGATCATACAGCATTTATTAAACAAGAGCTTGCTCAAATTGTTTTCTTTATACACCACAGGTGGTTGGGACACCATGTTATATCTCTCCAGAGCTGTGTGAAGGAAAGCCTTATAATCAGAAGAGTGATATCTGGGCCCTGGGTTGTGTGCTGTATGAGCTTGCTAGCCTTAAGAGAGCCTTCGAAGCTGCTGTGCGAAAACACATTTATTCACAGTAATTTCTCCCTTATGTGATGTTGTTCTTTCTTGTGTGATAATGATGCCTCCTTTTTAAACCTTTACAGTAATACCTCTATTATTATCAAGTAATATATACATTATTGATGAGTAGTGGGTATGAGTGTACAGAACCGAACAGAGTCACCTTAACTATGAACAGTGTTAAATGATACATATGAGAGGTACATTCATAGAGATTCAATGAATAATGAATTTATAGACACTAGGTTTCCCCCACGTTAAGCCTAAAGCAAATTTTTAGGGGTTGGACTTTAAAATAAATCACAAATATTTTTGCTTACACCTCACTAAAGAGTGTAGAAGCAAAAAGATGAAACTGCTTTCAGTACAATGTGGTATAGCTTTGCATCAACACACTGATGTTGTCACTAAACAAACAACTATATTTCACTTATCAATAGCAAAAATACAAAACATGCTTTTTAATATCTATTTTCTGTCAAAACAAAGTGGAACAGTTGCTTTATAGCTACATGTTTCTGTTGCTTTATTGCTACATGATTCTGTTAAAGTGGAATGACAGCCTAGTTACTTGATTTCACTCCCAGAGTGATATGCCCGTGTGAAAATCCACTTTATGTAGCAGCGAAAGGTGCAAAGGGGAGGATAATTCACATGCTGTCTTCAGTGTATTGTAGAACGTGACACTATTTAATGTTTGCATTTTTTACTTTCAGAATCTACCTGCCCTCGTTCTGAAGATCATGAGTGGTACCTTTGCTCCAATTTCAGACCGGTACAGCCCAGAACTCCGCCAGCTTATTCTAAACATGCTAAATCTGGATCCATCAAAACGGCCTCAACTCAATGAAATAATGGCTCTTCCCGTATGCATTCGGCCACTTCTTAACCTCTACACAGATATAGGCAATGTAAAAATGCGCAGGTAATGCCTTTTTGAATATTTTAGTTTTATTTGTTTGAAATATATGCATTGAAATGGACTTTTTCTGTATTTGGTGCATGCAGTTCACAGTATACACACTAGACCATTTTTTACAGGATTGAAAAACCACTGTCCACTGTCCAAACTGGTCCTCAAGGCAGAACAGGAGGGAGAGTAACTACTAGCAGGTCAAGAGGTGAAGCACATATGTCATTTGCAACAGGAGGAGCTGTATGAGGTCAAATGCAGTGCTTTGTCAATTTGATTTCTTGTGCTGTAACAGACGGAACAGCAGCTTTAGGGACAGGTAAAGTGCATTCCCTCCCACTGTCCTCTGTGTATACTTGGGGTAGTGGCATCTCAATGCCCCTCCGTCTACCGATGCTCAACACTGAGGTGCTTCAGGTGTCTTTGGGTCGCACTCAGAAGATGGGGGTAACCAAGTCAGGCCGTCTTATTACCTGGGAGGTCAGTATCTGTAATATTTTTACCTGTCAATGTGACTGCAATTGTAATTTACTCTAGTGCTACATCATACAGGTAAATTAGTCCTGAAACATGAAAACAAAATTGTAAACAAAACATACACTATCGCCCTGTTGGCCACCTCATTGCTGATATTTCATGGTGTGCTAAAAAATAAAACATTTTATATCAACTAGTTCTACACATGTTTTATAATATCTGGTTCGGTGAAAGCATCTTTCTAGTCTTTTCTGTGGGGTTTAAGAGATTTTAAAAAAAAAAGTAATTTCTTAAGGTAGGCTGAAGAAATCGTTATAGAAAAATCCTTCATTATTGACAGAAAATATAATCTCTCTGTCTAATGATTATTTGTTGCCACAGGCTCCATCAGTCACCACTGGTGATGCCGCTCTACCTGGTGTGGTTGAGCAGATGCAGCCTCAGTTCATTTCACGGTTCCTTGAGGGTCAGTCTGGAGTTACCATCAAGTCTGTGTCCTGTGGCGATCTCTTTACCACCTGCATGACAGGTTTGTGGGCCATCCCTCTCTGGATTGCAATCAGAGATATCACATCCATGCTCAGTCAGCCAAAGAGCAAAGAGCTGAGCAAAAGAAAATCGATGATGGTGTTCTGTTTTCTGCCCTCACACACAGCACAACAGCTCTGTAAAACACAAAGAGCAGCATTTGAACACAAGTGAATGTACTCTGGACTTGATCTGATAGTGTGGATCCACTCATAAAAAAGGCGTTCCATGCTTATCTAGCAGTCTGGAGGTACAGTTTTATGCTCAAACTGTGGAGCTCTGTCAGTTATACTTCAGCATTTCAAAGCAAATAATGCAGGATTAAAGACCCTGTCTGTCAGCTCAGTAGCCTTTCCATTACTTTTTCCTGTAGTTACACAGATTAGTGTTTCCTAGGTGGGGATTAAGCAAATTATGTTGGTCAATATACATAAAGATTCCATCAAGTAATAATACCTCTGATCCCTTCTTTTTGTTTTGATATTTGCAGACAGGGGCATTATCATGACTTTTGGAAGTGGAAGTAATGGATGTCTAGGACATGGGAACTTCAATGACGTAACACAGGTACTCTGTCATGTGTAATTTCATTAAAGTATTTTCATTCACTCATTAATTGAGTCTTTTTTTAAACTTGAAGAATAACAGTAGGCATGCCTTCATTTTCAGTCATGTCAAGAGCACATGTACAACTGCTGGCAATCAAAGGAAATTTGAGCATTAGCCACTTTTGTGAACATACTGAATAGAATTCATGACCATGTAAGGCTTTATAAATAAATAGACAGCAATGCCTGCCACATTTTACAGTTACCTTTGACTCTCATGCTCACATTAAACATTCAGTAGTACCAGTTTATTAAATATTCTTAGAACGTAATCCAGACAGCTGTACTGTAAACCTATCCTCCACTAATTATCTGTTTAATTTATTCATTGTTGTTTGATTGATTATATATATATATAGCACATTTTTAATTTTTAAACACAACTACATTGATTTATCTACTGTGTTGTTTGTGTTCTCAGCCAAAGATAGTGGAAGCACTTCTTGGCTATGAGCTGATTCAGGTGTCATGTGGAGCCTCCCATGTACTTGCTGTGACCAATGAAAGAGAAGTATTTGCCTGGGGAAGAGGAGACAATGGTACAGTCAAAAAAATGCCTGTTTTTTATTCACTATGCCTAAATTGGTGGATTTTTGTATTCCATTGTTTTACAACGGCACCATCTAAGCATATAGCTTAATTGTTAGGTTTCCTCTGTGTTTAAGGTCGCCTTGGGTTGGGCACCCAAGACACCCACAATTCTCCACAGCAGGTGTGTTTACCTGTGGAATTTGAGGCCCAGAGGGTGGTGTGTGGAGTTGACTGCTCCATGATTATCAGCACTCAACACAACATAGTGGCATGTGGAAGTAACAGGTAATTATTCTATTTTCCACCCAAAACTATGCCCATTACTCTTGAAAACTGACATGAGCAATGAAACACGAGAGGACATAGCATTGTCTGTTTTCCCCCACAGCCGTAGAATTTCATACCTGCCACAGGGCTCCAGGATGTTATATAGATTTCATCTGAATTTGATGGTTGATTAAAGGAGACGTTATGGCACAGAGAGATGGTGTGCACAACCTGCGAAACAGCATTTTCCTGATATGACATACACTTTGTTTTCTCTCATTGTTAATACTTCTCTAAGACAGGTTTAGGACAGGAAATAGAGCGCTGCATGAGTAGGAGCCGACCAAAAATGAAGCAAAACACAGACTTCAATTCATTTCTGAGGAGAGCCAGCTTTTTCAGATACATTTCCACTGCAGCTGTAGTGGCTTACAGGAAATAGGGAAAAATATATTTGAGGACTTTGTGACAAATGTTTATACTGTGTTGTTTAGAGATTTTTTTTTTGTTTTTGTGGTTAGGTCCAACAAACTTGGGCTTGATAAGATAACAGCAGGAGAAGAACCAAATCCATCCAGTCAGGTAGAAGAAGTGCATTCTTACACTCCTGTCCAATCAGCCCCTCTCAACAGTGAGAAGATTGTTTACATTGACATTGGAACGGCTCATTCTGTCGCTGTAACAGGTAAAATATACCACATTATTTTCACTAATCATCTTTAAAACTGGCAGTTGATTTCTCTTAGATTATTGTGCTGTTGCTTTCACTTGCCCTTTTCAGAGAGAGGTCAGTGTTTTACATTTGGCAGTAATCAGCACGGTCAGAAGGGCTGCAGTTCTCGCCGTAGCAGTCGTATGCCCTACTTGGTACCTGGTCTACAAGGTATTGCCATGGCTGCCTGTGGAGATGCTTTTACGTTAGCTATTGGATCTGGTAAGTAGAAGTTCTTAGATATAAGTTTTGAATGTTCTTTGCATGATTATATATTATTCCTCAAGAACTGAATTTTGGTGCGTTCATGTAAATTCACCTTTAACTCACAAGTTTGAGAATCTTTTGTTCAACAGAATTACTTCCAAAAGCCATGTTGTGTCATGAAAAAGGCATAGATGGCTGTTCTCAAATCAATAATGTGAATTTGGAAGTAGTGCATGAAAGCTGAGTACTCATAATTTATCTTTCTATACAGAGGACTTGAGTTGAATTTTACTGGAAAATCCAGAAAGTGATGTCTATGCTTGCGTCTGAGTGCCTCATTGTAACTTCTCAACTCCCCTATAGTGGCAACACTGAGCAACACTAGTGACCCTTAGCTTAAAAATCCAAAGTAATGTCAGCAAACACTGTCTCCCAGTGTAACAGTGACTCCAACAACAAACATCATAGATACAAGGGTTCAGTGAGTCTCACAAATCAGTCCTTTAAAATGGTTGCCATATCCAGCACACGTGCAGTGCACATGTAAGACATATGCACTGGGGCTTTAAAAATATTCTTGATTAGATTGTATATTTAAAATGGTAATAAAATCAGACATATGATTGAGAAAATTAATATTTGATTGCCTTACAATGTCTGTCAACATTTCATGTGGGTCTACGCTGCTGTATTGTGTGATTGTTGTTACATATTACGTGGCAAGGTTTAAACTGAACTGTAGGTCAGACTGGAGTGAGTGCATGATTCAAAAGCAACCCTGTGCTAATGACGGTACACCATCCACAGCCCATTCAGCCACAGAGAGAGTGATTTGTACTCTGAGCAACATAAAATGCCCCTTATGGAAATAATTTACATTTTGGTTAGTAGATGGCAAAAGGGTGGAACTGCAGAACAAAGTTTCATTTCAAGCTATGTAAGCTACACTTAAGACGTGTCCACAGTAAAGTGAATCTTTTCCAATCTAGTGTTTTCTCCCACCATTTAAAAATATCTATACATACATTTTGTTTTACAAATTTTCTCAAAAATGACAAAAAATTGTACAAACACTCTGCACAAGCAGCACAACAAGCAGTTGTTTCTGAGTGGACTTTAAATTGTAGACACTCAGATACACACTTCAGATAATATTGGAGCAGTTTTAGTCTATACTAAAGAGGAGCAGCAACATAAAGTTAGGTTATGGACTTAAGTGTTGGTTTGGGATTTCAAAGTGTATCCTTCACCTCATGTGGATTTCATTAAAACATTTGTCCATGTGTCCATCTCCAAAGTGTGTCTGTGCTGAGTGAGTTACTGCAGGTAATGTACTGGCATATACACCTGCATATAGATAATGTAGGATAATGACAGCAAATCTCACTAAGAGTGTTCTTTCTATATTGATTTTTTAATGCGTGTGTATAGGTCTTCTAAAAGATGTCTTATACATATACCGGTATTTATTTCTTTAGTCTAGAGGGATAGGTTTTCAAAGAATAATTAAAAAAAAAAAATGAATTTGATGAATTTTGACACAAAAATAAGTATTTTCAGTAGCCACTTGACATCACATTGTGAAATCCTGGTATGTTTTTCACTGTGTGCATGTATAACTTTTATTAATAAACACAACAGGGTTCAGCTCTGACTAGAGACAGCATTGTTCAAATATCTGTGGTTTGGTTGATTGAATCATCACTTTGATGGATTTGCAAATTGAACAAGTTTCAAGTTTCTGAAAGTCTATATTCTTGCCAAATTTAAATTCTGAACTTGTGGTTTCAATGATGGTTTCGAGTCAATCAAAAACATGGTATGCCTCAAAAAATGGTGAAGGGTAATTTAGATAATGGGCTTAAATATGCAAAGCCTCAACACGGTCTTCAACGTGTGGGTTAACAGATATGTGACAGATGTCTCTGTTTGTACTTGCATAAGTCAGTGTGCATTTGATTTTTTTTTCTTTTAGCTGTGGATGCAATGGTAAAATAGTAAAATGGTAAAATGCCGTAGTGTGCCAGTGATTGGCTCCCCTGGGAATAAAGCCTGCAGTACCAGCCATGCCTGTAGGTTTTTTTTTGTCAAGAAAGGGCTTTGTTCAGCTTTGACATCCTACAGATAGAGCCATTATGCTGTCACTGTGGGAGACACTGAGCTGTCACTTAAAGATTTGTGTGGATTAATGCCTCCTGGGGCTGATCTGTGAATTTGGAGAATGATGACCAGCTTCCACCTCTCCGGTTTTCTACAGAAGGGGAGGTGTACACCTGGGGAAAGGGGGCCCGTGGCCGCCTTGGAAGGAAAGAGGAGGATTCTGGGATACCGAAGGCGGTGCAGCTTGATGAGAGTCACCCATTCACAGTGACATCAGTGGCTTGTTGTCATGGCAACACTCTCCTGGCACTGAAACGTAATATTTTGCTTATTACCCTTTGTTAACCAACACTGAAATTTAAGGATGTGGTAGAAACTAACCCGAGAGCAGCTTTTATTGATAAGGTCTACAAAGATGCATGTTTTATGCATCTCAAATTACAAAGATGAAAAGACTCATATGTATCCCCAAAGCTTGATTATTTCCTCTATAGTAGCTATTTGTGTTATTTATGTTAGGGCAGTCATTTTATCTTAACTTTAACCTTAACTAGTTTTTGCAGCAGTCTAACATTATATTAGAGTCAGTTTTGCAACAACAGGCCTCTTACTGGAAGAAAAAGGAGAAATTTAATTAGCTTTTTGTCCTGCCTCCTCCTCCCAATGGCGACAGTGCAAGAGCCACTAAAGGCTGATAACAGTGAAGGTGGGATTAAAACTCTTCACTCATATTTCATATTGAAAGTAGATGCAGATTTGAACAGATTAAATTGCGTCACAATTTATTAAGTAACGGCGATGTTGGTAATCCTTGCTACAGGCCACAGGGTAGGGATGAAGTGTTTCTTTGATCCATGTCATGTGATGAGAACACTGCATTTGAATGACATGACTATTAAAATGTTAGTATATCTGAGGATTTACATACAATATATAGTACATTTATATACATTTATTCAGAAAGATCACAAACCATGAAACAGTCTGTTTATACTTAACCTTACACTTACAAATGCTATTATGGTATAAATCCTGTGAATACTGTGGCAGGTGCAGGAATCAGGTTATTAAAAGTATATGAACTTTGCACCTACTTTGTATGTTAGATAGATACTCCATTGATCCTTTGCAGGAAATGTTTTTGTTACGACAGCAGTACAAGAAAAACCACACTCATCACAACAGACATCCCCATATACAACGAATAAGAATTAAGAAATGTTAAAACGGAATAAAGATATAAGATATAAATATAAATAAATAATATGTATTAAATAAAAAGGGAAAGATTGTCATACGTGAATTTGCATGGAAATTGCAGATGTAAGCAAACAGCTATGAGCTATGAGATTTTCTGTCGTAGTGGTCGAACGTGATTGAATTGCATTGATATTTAAGCAACCATTGACCAGTATTGACGTTATCGCTCCCTTCTTGTTGTTTGCTCCCTCTTGTTTTAGCTTTGCTCGAGGAACCTGTCCCAAGATGATTTTGTCCAGGAAAGTAATTTAAACCAAACTGAGAGGTTGTCATGAAGCCCGGCGGTGCCATGAGGTGAAGGACAGCTCCCTCTGAATATCTCCATCTGCACATTCTATTTCAGTCTACAGCTGTGACCTCTAAATTTCACCAGCTCTTTTTCTCGTATCCTGCAAAGAAAGTATATTGCCATCTTACTAAAGCCTCACAGTACTGAACCTGTTTGTTAGAAGAGGTGTAACTCACAAGCAGGTTGGATGTTGCAACACTTTGGAAGCTGGTTTACAGGAAGTCATTAGGCGACTTTCATGCGGTGTGCTATTGTCTTCTTTCACGTGAACTGTGGGCATGATAAGCCCTGGAAGGCCAGTAAAAGTCAAACTGGTTTGAGCTCTCTTAAGCCATGAGGTGATACAAAGTTTAGAAATGAAAAGAATGAAAGCCACTTGAGTGATTTGTTGCTCATCAGTTAAATGAACCAAACACCTTCATTTGGATCGCATTGTCAGTGGTCACATTGTACTTTATTGGATTAGTTCACCAATAGATTTGTAGCTCATCAGCAGTGTTCAAACCAGATAACGATGAGCTCTTAAGTGTTTAGTTTGTGGAATGTTATTGTGGTAAACACAATATTGGTTCAGTGTTATAATTCCCTTAAAAATGCAATTTACCTTAAAAGACATATATATAACTATATGAATGAGAAATTATGTTAACACATACAAACAGAATAAGATTCAATGACGTGTTTTGTCGTGTCTTGCTAACCACTGAACATCTGAAATTAAATGTAAAGTCCTTAAAACATAAGACAGGAGGAGTGTTGTGGTTAACTATTCTGACAACGAAACAAAAGATTTGTTCGATCCCAGCACCTCTCCAACTGCTGTTAAAAATAATATATGTTAATTTACCATACAGACAACATAAGGGTGTTTCTGACTTCCAATGGATGTCCAAAGGGGTGAAATTAGATGTCACAATGGTTATATGATGACAGTATTATTATGGTTAAGTGCCACAGAGCCTCATCATAAAATGCCCTTCCTTTTGATTTTATTAGTGTTTTTTTTTAATGAAATCCACATTTTTTTTTTTTTTTTGCATTTCTTTCACTATTAAAGATTAAATAAACTGATTAATTTACAAACTGTATCTACTCTTTACTGTTGTATTTTCATGATATACTTTTATATACACATAGATGGGTTTCCATTGTTTTCTCTTACGATGATGTAATGGTGATGTAATCCCATGGCAATACATTACATTAGGTGAAAACTGATCTGAATGTGTGGGATGTGCATGGGGTGTGTGCATTTTCTTTAAACTCTCCAATGAAAATAGTCAATTTTGAAATTTTATTTTATTTTTTATCCCACCGGTGTAATGATTATCTGTTTTTTTTTTCCATGCATTTAAACATAGTTGAAAATACTAGACTGTTTTATTTATTATTTTTTTTAATGCCTGTTTTACCACCAGAGGGCATCTGTCCCCACTGGCAGCACTGTAGGCTTTATCACTATTGGACCAGTTAGATATAATGCTGAGTTTAACCCTAAATAACAAAAGCCCAGTGCATTTTAACGTGAGCAAAGAAATAGGAATGAATATATACAAATAGATGCATAATAATCTTAGGAGGTTAAGGGCAGCGTGGAATAGACTCGTGGATAAAACTGATATTATTGTTAAATATAGGTGTGGAAATAAACAACCGATCTCACTGGGTTTGACTGCAGTGAGACATAAGCCCAATTAAAGATCCATAAGGGAGATCAGAGGGATAAAATGGTGTGAACAGAGCGTTTCAGCTTCTTGACTCCTCCTGCGTGGGGAAGGAGGCGGGACTCGGTGCACCTAAACAGACGGAGGGGTTGTGCATTGTGCTCAGTCTGTTAGTACCGCATCCACAGAGGGGAAAGAGGCCACACGGCGCAACACACCGGCAGCACCAAAATAAACTGGATAGCCCGCTCCTGGGTGTTTTTGTTGCAATCGGAGGGGGAGAAGCCGTGGAGGAATCAACGCCTCCTTTTAAAGCCCGATCGGTCGGCGGAGGAAGGAGACGTGATATGAACCCCTCATCGGTTTGAACGGCGGTGCAACAGCTCAGCTTAAATAGCCCCGTTTACCGGGGAGGGGGTAGAGAGGACAGCGGAGGACCAGAGAGGACGTTTACACCTATATAACCTGCAGCCGAGGCCGAAGGAGCAGCCAAACCTGCAACCATGCCCGGGTTTGATTACAAGTTTCTGGAAAAGCCAAAGAGACGCTTCCAGTGTCCGCTCTGCAGCAAGGCGATGCGGGAGCCGGTCCAAGTGTCTACCTGTGGACACCGCTTCTGTGACACCTGTCTCCAAGAATTCCTAAGGTACAGTGTATGTTTATGTGTGCAGAATGGAGATCCACCTCTGTGCAGGCGATACTTGTCTAGTTTCGGTCGAGCGATAGTAAATAAAGGATGTGTAGGTGTGTCCTCCTCACCTTTCCTCCACAGGGCTTTTACATTAATAGGGTTTTAGTCTTTTATGCAGCTGCACAGTCACCATCACAGCCTATGAGGCGTCTGAACTGAGGCTGAGGTCGTGTTTTTTTTGTGTGTGTTTTTTTTTTTTTTTTTTTTTTTTTAGTTTTAGGTGTCTCCTGCCATCAGATCCTCCACACGTGAAAGGGTTAAATAGTCTACATTCACGAGCCGCTGTGTCAACATGAAAACAGTGACTTTATTTTTGTATGTCATGCAGGTGTTTTTGTCAGACCAGGTAGAAGATTGTATCATTGTCTGAACTGGAACAATAGATAAAGGTTAAAGGACATAGTTGGACTTAAATTAAGCATTTTGATTGTGGTTTTTTTGTTTGTTTGTTAGGGTTTTGTATTTTTTGCACCATCTTACCTATATGTAGCTCTGGACTTACAATAATGTGATGTTTGTGTTGACATTTTTTTTTTTTTCTTTAATTTTCTGGTATTAAGAGTGTGTCCTGCAGAGGGCCCATTCTTTCCCATCCTGTCTGTGTTTTTGCCCTGAGGTGGATGAGTCTGCATGGGCTGGCAGTTGGGTTAAAGGGGTAAAAGATGTGTGTGTGTGTGTGTGTGTGTGTGGGGGGGGGGGGGGTTTCAGACAGGGGCAGTTCAGTGGAGTCCGCCTGGAGTCCAGGATTAGACAGATCCCTTCATTGGTGTCAGTCGGGGCACCAGGGGCACTAAGGGACCTTTCACTTAGAGGTCAGCAGTCCTACAGACATACCACCTCAAACCCCCCCACCCCCACCCCCCATCTCCTAATCTGCTGAACATTGAAGTCTGTGTTAAGACGTGTAGAAAGAAAAGTCTTTTTGTTTTACTATTTGGCTGACTGCACTGTCAAGAAGGTCACCAAGCTGCATGCAGTGACACATGCTCCTCAACAACGAGACAATTAGGGGCCAGAATCTAATAATCATGGAATGTATAGCTCTGTCATAAACATCCTGTTATAATCTGGTGTCACCTTGAAAAAAAGAAAACCAAACGGACAACTTAAGTGTAAACTATATCTAAGTCTGTATGCTGTAAATAGAAAATGATCTGATCTTCTGATCTACCAGCAATACTGTTAATGCCATATTTCTAAATGATACAGGCCATATGTAAAATAAATCTTACACAGTAACAAAACAGCTTACTGTCTTAATCAGAGGCTTTAAAGTCATGAATGTATTGGCATTTTGATGGTAAAATGAAATTTTACAGGCAGTAAAACCTCTCCATTTCTTGAAAGATGTTGGCCCAGTTTAACTATTTGCAGTTCTGGGTTTTATTTCAGTCATGAATTTGGGCCTCCATTTCACCAAAATCATTACTGAAAGACATCTTGGAAGTCTTCAGTTTTACTAGATGAAACTTTAAGATGCCCGAAAGAAAATACAAACTGTTTGAAAGGTTGTTTGTCTGTCAGGGCAGAACAATCTATCAACAATCTGTCAGTGATAAGCAGTTTTATGGTAGTGAAATGATCTACTACCGGGCAAGAAATGTGAATTAATGTTGGGAATACACTAAGTACTTTGTCATGGTTTTACAGTTTGTACTGTGAGTCATCACAAAGCCTCCTCTGGTTTTCTAGACACCAGAAAATTGCATTTGGTTGAAAAGCAGAACTTCATATGAACAAAAAGAGCGAGGGAGGAATTGTATTCACTGCTGATCAATGAGTTTGGCCCTCTGCTTTGTCTGCCTCATCCTGCCCGCCTCCATGTCCATCCTCAAGTTTACACTATTTTACTCCCACAGACTTACTGAGTTTAACACATTTCCAAACTTATGAAAGTTTTCTGTTGAGTAACAGTGTGCCTTGCATTTGGTGGGGTTCTCACTCCAGGTGTGGGATGATTTGTTTCTCGCATGTATCATCTAAAGATGTGCAGTCGATGAAATAATCCTGTGATGAACCATCTGTACACAATTCAACACAACAAGAAAAAAAAAACATAAGAACTGATGACACTAGGTAAATGCATTACTTCCTGATAAAGGATATGCACATGAATAAATGCCTAAATAGTGTTTCATTAATCAGTTATAAACCCAATGTCTATTCTTGTGACTAGTTGGATTACTTTACTCAAGAAATGTATTGCACTTAACTTATTGACACAACTTGTTTATTTAGTTCTCATTACACCATAATAAGTGATGTGTAAATATTTAACAAACTATTACTTCTGCTAATTAGAACTTGTGTCTTGTCTTTTTGTGTATCGGTTGTTATCAGTCGCATCTAACTTCCTGGTAAATATAATGTAAATGCGCATTATATCAACTCCTTGGCACAGAGAAACCTATTGTGATCTGAGGCTGAGGGGTGTATTGTCACCTCTACTGACAAAGTGTGCCAGTTCAAGGCCACTTCATCGCTCTTGGACAGCGCATGGTCCTTTTGTGTTCAGTGAGTTTATATTTATTGAGGCTGACAGACAGTAGTTAGCTAATGCGTTGCCCATTGTGCAACTAGGTTGATGTTTCCTTGTAATAATTGAAGGCTGACTAACATCCAGTCCAGGCTTGCCAACCGAGTCTGCCCGCTTTTTACGCTGACAGCTCTGTCACCCTCTCCAGAGCCCGCTGCTCTGTTGCAACAAGCCACACAAACTCAAGAATGCTCCTGCATGACATTACTTGAGCACTAATCGTTCTTTCCCAAGAAATAGTCACTGGATTAAAGCAGCAAATTTTAAGTTAATCCTATATTTACCTTTTAGTTGAATTTAAAATAAACTGGAGCTTACTGGCTTTCAAGTAAAAATGCATACATGAATTGTTCTTACTTTCCCATGTCCCTGGCAGTGGTTGCTCCTGTGTCCACAGGCATGTTAGCATGTGATGCTAATGGGGTGTGTTTCCGGTCTTGGAGGAATGTGTAAATACTCTACAGTGGCAGTCCTGAAGGCTGTCCCAGCTCTTAGGGAGAGTTATGGGGTTAAAACAGCCCAGCCCTGAGGCTTTAACACTCAAGCAATCAAATATGAGTCACATGCTGCAGCAACTCTGTGCATGCTGACTTGGGCAGGTCTTTGTTTTAGGAACAATAAGAACAGTGCCTCTTTAATAATGGAGAATAAACACTTAATGCCATGTAACACAGTTTCCCTCACTGTGTGCGGGCTAAGTAGGGCTTACGGCCATGCCACACATGCCAAGGCTCACGGTTCATCAGTTTTGGGTCTACTGAGCATGAGCAATGCCATGCAATGTGACACTGGTGTCTCTGTGGGGATGATGCAGCGCTGTACCACAGCCTTGACAGGGGTATAATTGGTTTGTTCGGCTCTCTAGCTTTTTCCTACAGGCCACACAGCAGCAGTGCAACTGCTGACTTACCCAGAGTCACAAGGAACTCCAAAGTGGGTTAATATGGGGAATTTTCATGGGTCGATTATTCACTGTCCAAAACCAAGGGAGTGTTTTTGGAATGGGCTGTGATTCATTTTACCTATCCCACGTGTTGTGGTACAGTGTTTTGTCTTGTTGATGCACTGTAATGTGACACTTTTGTCTTTTGAGTCTGAAGCGCAGCCAGCATTTACCAGTTACCTATTGTCTGTCAAGATCCTGTTTCAGTAGTGGCAGTCTGTCTTATTAAATATGCAGGAAGACTTTATTAAATGTAAAATCAGCACCATTTTCTAATAATTTGCAGTTATAAAAGGATTTTAAGTTAAAAAGGAACAAATTTCGGCTTCCTTAGTTGTTAATATTTGACACTTTGACATATGACAATCTCATGTTGTTCCACTATACTTGATCCATAAGAGTGTTTCACTGAACAATTAAAGTACAGTGTCCTGCTGAAGGATAACCAGTTCTCTAACTTGTTAACCAAAAGCTCTTGAGTTTGATGGCTTATAACTAAGAACGTAAATGGCTAAATGATTAATTAACTACCAATAAAGTCAGTGATCACAACAACAAACCCTTTGTGTCTTGCTAGAAAATTAAAAGACATGAGATGTGTTTGTCTCTGAACATGATATGCAAACCTTTCCCCTTTAAATACATGATTAATTCCCTTCAGTCCATTGTGTGTGTGTGTGACTGTGGAAGGATGTATAGAGGAGCACTGTGGCTGCTGTGACAAGGTGTTTCTTAAAAGCCTAAATGGAGCTCTGTTGCATTGGTGCCCAGTGTTGTGTGTAAGTCTGGCACTTTAGGCAGCTGGGGCTTTGTTTCTCTGTGGGTATCTGTATCTGAATGGGACTAATGCCATGGATGGCTGATGAATGACTGTGTGTTCATTGCCATCCCCGTCCCTCAGTCCCATCACAGAGACATTCACAGTCCCCCGCAGGTGTCCAAAAGCCCGCCCAGGCATCCTGGGTTCAGATCCGGGAGTTCAGGGGGACTCTGCCGTCCATCCTTCCCTGATGACAACGGTGGTCAGTGAGCTGCACAGAGAGATGTTCTGTTTAGCTGAATGAAAGCCCTCAGGCCTCCGCTCTGCACTTTGCCTCTTAGAGCTGTGCACTGAGGCTGCTGTCAGCTGATGGACTAGGGGTGACAGAGCTGGAAACAGGCCAGTAAATTTTAACACATCAATGCATAGAAGGAGCCGCTTACTTGGAGAGAAGTGACCCACGCATAGAAGAAAAAAAAACACAACAAGGTACGCTCTTCGGTTTTGTCTAAATAAAGACCAGACAACCCTTTGCTCACTTGACGGTACCTTCACTTCCACAATGTCAAGTCGAGAAACAAACACCCGCCCACTCTCATATTGCCGCAGCAGTGATTATAAAAGGAGCAGGTTGATTACTGACTGTTCCTGATCTGTCATTATGAACTTTGAAACTAATGATTATATGAAAAGTTGCTGATGTTTAAAGTTTAACATGGATCTTCATTTGCTGATGTTTAAACATCGCCGAAAATGGCGACTCGTCAGTACAACTGTATCTGTATCCCCATGTTTGTTTGTGCTTTAACGTTTATCTTGATCAGTTGTAACTGGAATGTGATTCCGTTGCTCTGAAATATGTGCAATGACAATAAACGGCAATTCAATTCAATTCGCAACATATTTCCACACTTTTGCACTGCAGTGTGTCAGAAGATGGAGCTAAGTAATTTGATTACTTTTATCATTAAACTTTGTCTCTAATATGGTATAAAAAATGTTTTTCTTTAGTGTTAGTTTCCCATCTGTCCACAACCTAAAGGCACACACTAATATGTGAAACCCAACTACAGGAAATTGCTCTGCATCACAGTGTTTTATGGGAATAAGGAAATGGATGTTGACATCTGATAATGAGCAATTATCTGCATTTAGAAAGGCTGGCATGAAAAAAATGAACTCTTGGATGTGTTATAACCCACATGTGAATCTGGGTGACTTCTTTTTACAAACAAAAATTGCACTTTCCCATTACAATTTGGAGTAAAGATAAGGGGCTGATCAAGTGTTGCTTTTGGTTTAGGCAACTTGACTTAGACAGGAAGACATTTTTAGAGAGGTTTGCTTGATTTTCTAGTACTTTCTATGACAATGGGTGGGAAAAAATTAATTTTCTTGGAAGCGTTTGTTCTTTAAGCATCTCCACCACCCCAGAGACGGAGACAGATATTAGCTGGCCTGTTTCTGGATAAGGTAATTGTGGCAAGTCTCATGAGAGGAAGCTGAGAGGCTTTAGAGATGCAGCTGTAATGATGACATCGCTGAGAGAAAGTGTCCTGACCATTTCACACAGCTGCACAGGTCTCCCATCACACTGACGAGAACAGATATTACTGTGACAGCTGTTTGTGTGAATGTAAAGAATGAGAGCAGGCACTCGCATCAGGAAGAAGCGCAAACTCGTCTGAAGATGTAGGGGCACTTAAAATTCTTTGGGTTTTCTCTTTGCAATGCTTAGCCTCTTGAAACCCACTTGGTGATGGGGCAGCTCTCAATGCGCCACTTTTAGGTCGCTTCATCTGTTTGTGAGGAAGTTTATTAGCAACAGCCAGTTCAGGCATAATTTATCCCTTTTGAAAGACGTCTGAAAGTGCCTGATTTTATTTGATTCACAAGCAACATAGTCTCAAAGGTTCAGCCAGCTGCAGCTGTAGACGAGACTCCATCCCCAAGGATCTCACTGCTTCATATTTGGTATTTAAAAACAACTCCAAGCCTGTAGTTGGCTTCTAAATGAACCATGACTCTGAAAAAAAATCAGTCAGTGACCACATGTAGTGTCTTCTCACTGCTGACCCTAATTATGTGGTTGACAACAATGTGAAAGTTTAGACAGAGGCAATTTGCGGTTGAAAGAAAGTCCTAAATCGGTGACTCAACTTCCACACACCTGATTTACTTGCAGTGAACAACATCAAATTACTGCAATTTTGGTTGCAATTTATGTTACGAGAGCTGCCTCATCATAGTGGGTGGTTTAATTATTGTTGGATCAGTCATTGGTTTTTTATTGTTTGTTTTTTGTCAATATAAAGATTACCATACATAGAAGAAAGTCTGTATTTTTATTGCAAAATAGACTTTTAAAACTTGTTTCAAGCAGTGTAAAATTTTGTATTGTTACTTAGAAGTATTTCTCCGATTTCTCTGTCCGGTTTCTGCATTGAACAGGGTGTGGTGGCGGACTGTTCTGCTTGTAGGAATTACATTTTTATTAGTGTCCCTGTAATCACATGAGTTCATATCGACTAGTTTTGTGTTTGCATTCACCTATAAGATCCAGTTATAGACATGTGCCAACTAGCCTGCCTCCATAAGAGGTCTTTTAAAATGAATCTCTCACTCATTTGGTCCAAACAAAGACGGAAAACATTCCAGCTATGCAGCGAAGCACCTTGCCCCTCACACAGCAAGCATGCTGGGACCAAGCCGCCAAACCCAACCCTGCTGTTGGACCACAGCCAGTTGGCCCAGATCTGGAAAGCATGGCTAGTGCTTACACGTGCCTGGGTATGCTCGCTATGTGAAACAGCCTAAAGTAAAGATATGTTTATCATAACACATACATGCAGGGTTTTACCGCAAAGAAGTGTGAGCCTCATCAAGAGTGTGTAATGAAGACTTGTAGTTGAAGTAAAAACCAGGGAGATGAGTCCTAATCACTATCTTACGTTGCCGATAGTATAAGGTGTGAGTTTGCACCTTGTACTCAGCTGTTCAGAACCCTCTCAGGGCTCAGTTAAGCTACATTTGTGCTCTGCTCCCTATTGTACTAATTGACACTCCTCCAATCTGTTTGGCTTGTGCACAGGTCACTGAACCCGTCTAAAAGTCAACAGACCCTTTGTGCATATGCATATACAGCAATATGCATGTGTTCAAATTCCCATAGACATTATTTCCATCAGGATGCTTTTGTTTTTTTCCGATTTTCGTCAAACTCTGCACAACAGGGTGTCACATGAAATCACACATCATCAAGCACACAGTCACTACCCTCAATGACAGTTTCCCAATTAGGAAATAAATATAGATATAAAGCATTCTGTGAAATGAAGAAGTGACAGTTCTTTAGGTTCACTTGGATTTGAGTCATACGTCTGACAGTAACAGATGGAATATGACTTTATTATTCATATAGGAAGTGAAGTTTATGACCTCTAGCGTAACAAAACTCACACTTCCACCTTTTTGTGTTTTAAGTGAGAACACTGGAGCGTTTACAGTACACGATGCAGCAGGATTTTCACTTTATCGCCCATGTCAAGTTAGTATATGATGCTTCTGTGATTGCAGAGGAGTGTTTGTGTTCGGAACTTGTCTTTAGGGACAGGCAGCTGAGTGACCAATGCTGTGGTTGCTGAGCTGATGGGTCGGCATGTGAGGAATCTGTGTCTGAGGTCTGAAAGGAGAGCAGCTGGGAGAGAGGCAGGGAGCGCGGGGAAGTGTGCAGCTCTGTGCACAGGCACCTGTCTTTAGTGAAAGGCCCCTCTGTACACCAGAACAGGTGTCGGCAGAGCACTTAAGCCCCTCACTTGAAGCCTACACAGTGAATTAAAGTCATTTAGCGACAGGGGCCCCATCAATGTTAAGGTCATTGCCCAGTTGCCCTCTGCCTTTCCGCCCTTTTCTGCAATGAGTCTTCCTTCCTTCCTGCCAAGGCTCCTCCATCTTCCTCTCATCAGCTGGTGTGTTTACTGTGGTGGTCCTTTAACCAAACAGCTCAATGACTCTGTCAAGTACACTAAGTCCCTTGTGTTGTGTCTCGGGACCTTACTCACAGCTCATTTTAAGATGTCAACACAGAGTAATGTTCTGATCCCACGTCTTCCTCCCACTCGACAGGCAAACTATTGATCTCATTAAAGGCCTGAGGAAGCAGAGGAAGTGGTCTTGTCAGGTGCATGTCCAGATGAATCCCACAGTAAACTCATTCAGGATGAAGGAGTGTTTTGTTGTGTTGCATTCACAGCTCATTAGTGATGAACAGTGGTCGATCTGTTCAGATTTACTTTTGCATTATACCTAAAACTGCAGCTAATGATTACATCAAAGACTAACTTCATTACTACCTTTTTAATTAATCTTTTTAAGTGTTTGGTCTAGTGTTTTGTCAACTTCTTTAATTTGCTTATGTTGAGCAACCAACACAAGATGTACTTTTTGCCCTTTCATTTACTAATAATGTCAATGATTCCTGAATGTATCAATTAAACAAGCAAACTTAAAATAATCAGTTTGTTCAGTTCTATCACAGAAAGTACACAGCAATTATTCAGTATATACAATGCACAAAAAAAGTAAATGAACAATGTATTCCCAAAAATAGTTTCCTCTTTTCTCATGATTTTGTTAAGAAGGATAGATGTCAACTCTATATTTTTTCTTCTTTTGTGCTCCCCATGTGCTCTTTTATGTGCTTTATGAATAATCTTGTCATTTATCTCATTGTTGCTCCCAGCAACAAGGGCAGGTTGAAGAATTCATGTTAGATGAACAATGCAGCTGAGGCGTTTTGAAACAAAGGAAATGATTTGACGTCAGCACCTCGCCTCGCTGAACAAAGAAATTGCATCCACAAAACAGAGAAGTGGACAACTGCAGGAGGCGCAGCTCAGAGCTGGCTCAGAATCAGTCATAGGGGGAGATAGCATGCACAGGCTGGAGGCCTTTTTGCTTATTCTTTTAGACTTTATCTACATGTACTCTTCAGATTTGAAGCCGATAAGAAAAACAGGAGCCACAACGAGTCTGAGATGCGATAATAGCCACTGCAAGCAGGGAGAGGAGATTGTTTACTTTTTATGAATTAGTGCATGTGTCTGTGTGTGCTCACTGTCTGCTGACTGCTCTCTCTCTCTCTCTCTCTCTCTCTCTCTCTCTCCCTCACACACACACATAGACACCTAAAAAGCCCTCACCTTCCCTCCCAGTTTCCATGGACACAAAAGCGCAGACCTAAAATTGTCACAGTGATGTGCACACCTCACAGACCTGAGGCAGCTTACTGACAAATCAGGAAAAGGAGCTTTTCCACAAGCAGTTCAATGGAAATGCTAATGAGTCGAAAGCACAAATTCACATTATATAACACTGTTTTGTTTTTGAATATTTCAAAGAAGGGTGACTCATTGATTTGAATAATTTTTGATGGTAATCAGCTTTTAGGAGAAAAGTTTGCAGTGACTTTTGACACATCAAATATCACGGCTGTGCTCTTTCTCTGATAATGATGAATCATACTGAAGCAGGTCTCACAAATACAGCAAAATCCATCTGATTGTTGAGCATTGTGGCCTTCCACTCACCATGACCCCGTATGCTCTTCAGAACAATCCCAGAGTTTCATAGATGAACATGCTTATCAGTTTCAAAGCATTTTTAGACAATCAGTCATGAGTGGGACTTGCTGTGCTGACACATTAATAAGTACGTTTTGCTGTTAATGATCCTGTAGGATTGGACTTGCTCTTCTCCACCACTTGCTAATTAATGAATGTGTCACATGGGGCATTGCACATTTTTCCAAAGGTGTTCTTGTGGGATTGGACTGAAATAACTCCCTCACACTGCAAAGCTGATAATGGTTTACCCACACCTGCTATCTTGCACACACATAACAGGTCAGCTCAAGAGGAGTGTATGTGTGTGTGTTGAGTGGAGTACTTATCTATGAAGGACAGCAAAGAAAAGACAGCTGGTAAATGATGGCAGAGCTGTTACAAGAGTTTTGATGGAGTTCGCATTCAGAACGGCAAAACTGGGCTTTCGCACCAGCAGTGACCTGCTTAAACAGAACAAAAGCAGATGAATCTGTTCTTTATAGTTAACAGAGCTGACAAATACAGAATATAATGAAAAATCAGATGCTCCATTTAGAAACAAAGGTTAAAATGTGTTTACTTGGAATAAGGATACTCATGGCTGAGCTTTTCATGAGCACCAAATAGTTTTTTTGTACACAGTTACATGGACTAAACTACATTATTGTAAAACCTGACCTTTTTTCTCATTCCTTTTTTTCTGTTTTCCGGAGTGTGGGGTGAACAGGTGCAGGTTAATTAAAGGATCTGTTGTCAGTAAGATGCTACTGGTTGCAGAGATTATCTGCACCGCCCACCTGCTGGTGCTGGTCAGAGGAAGAGAGCAATGATGCGGAAATGAGGAAAATAATCTCCACACTGATCTATCACTTATATGTACGTCTGCTTTGCTGCGTGTTAAGTTTGGCTTCGTTACAGCTTTCTTTGGCTCTTCTTAAAGGCGCGACAGTCAGACTGCAGTAAAAGTTTTAATTGAAGGGTGATGAGAGCTATGTTTCTCGGAGGCTCTATTCCCCGGGGGCATAAATTGTGCATAAAAACAACAGCCTTTTTTGTGTACTGTGGGACTTGGCATCAAGAGTAGAAGCTATAAACAAGTAAAATGAATCACTACTATTATGTATCACTATAAAGTATGACTTATGATGAGGGCATGCACAGGAGCGGCTCGTCCTCACCTCTTATGCTGCTGTGATCTCATGTGACTATAGGTGCTACTTCGTCACAGTGACACGGTGAAACTTTACCTCTAACTGGCCTCTGATTGATGTTTTGCCTTCTGGTGGCCAAGTGTCGTTACGTAAATTCTCCTTAAAGAGAGTCTGTCCCTCCGGGTTTCTGGGTGAAACAGATCTTGGTGGTTTTAGAACTCATAAAACGAAAGCCAAGGGGAGTAAAAGGACGTTGTTGCGCAGGAATAATGTGTCATTGGAACCAGCTAACAAGCCATCGGCATATTCCTTATTCGTCATTTTCCCACATAGGCTGAGACTGACTTGACAATAAAGGCGTTTGCTTGATTTAAATCAACATTCAATTACCCTCCTTTGTGATGAACTCATACATGGTGGTTTAATTGGTTGAAACCTCTGGATGTAAAGTTCTTTTTTATTATTATTTTAATGGCTATTTAACACAAAAGCTTTGTGCGATGTTGTGCCAAGAATGTGTTTTTAATCTTTATTATTGTGAGGGAGGATAGTAGAAGTACTCCATTAAAGCTTGATCCAAAGTTTCATATTTCAAGACTACACCTCTGCTCTGGATGTTTAAATAGACATTTTCCAGACTCACAAATCATATGGGAAAGAATATTAAAAGTGAAATAAATAGCGCAATGGTAATACAATTTTGGGCAAGTTTAGGACTTTCGCGCTAGGTAAGACATCTAGCCCCTTATGATGATCTGTCAGAAATAATAATAATAATAATAATAATAATAAATTTAATATGAGACACAAATTCTTCCTGAAGTTTAAATAAATAGTATTTTCAGATGTGTAGTTAAGAACATTGAAACAGTGACATACCGATTGGAAATGCATGACATTAATTTTGTTTTATTTTGATAGGTGGTTTGTACAATAGCCCAAAGCACACTGCTGCTTCCTCATTTAATCTGTGCTAGTGTTGCGATTTCATGCTGTGCTGCTTGATGACTGTGACTCCAATAGCTGATTCATTAATGCTGTTTGAGGGGGAAAATGAAGCAACTGTGTCTAGTGCTGCTTTTCTGATGCCATATGCATACAGTTGGCAGGCAGCTCTCCTTTTAATAGGCTGGGCAATGTCTTGGCAAACTCTACCCCCTCTGTCCAGTGCAGGCATTCCACAGGATTAGTATGGCAGCTCCTCGAAGCTAGCCGTCACTGCTGCAGATCATGCTTTTGAACAGAAATCTGCCCTCTGATGCTGAGCTAAAATTAGATCAGCCATCTGTGATTAAAACAAGCTAAAAGTCACACGTGTCTGTGGAAATTTATAGTGTGTAACTGCTTCCATTTGGGGTAACTTGCTGAATAACAGCGGCTCGTTCTCTTGTTTTTATGCAGCATTTGAATCTTTGCAAATGTGTGACAGTGGGTAGTAAAAATGGAGAGTGGGGTATTTCACACCTATTGCACCCTTGACAGCAGCTTTTAGCACTTTTTTCACACACCAGCAGGTCCTTCTCACATGTGCGACATGTTAAAGCTCAGGACTTTCATTGATCTCCAGGCACAGTCCTCCACCCTCCCCGCCCTCCCACAAACCGCCCTTCAACCAGATCAAACGTAAAGCCTCTCCTTTCAAGCCTTCCTCTACTTTCATGTGCGCAGTGCAAGCTCCTGTGTATGTGTGTGTCTGCCTCTGTTATGGTGGTCTTTTCACTGTGTGTGTAGTTTGCCACAGCAGCGTGGGTGTGGGTGACTGCACTCATGCATGCAAGAGCTCAGCTGCCTGTACAATTGATGGGACAGACCTCTCCTCTCATCCCCCACGCTGTGCCCAGATCAGCAGCAGTTAATGAAAGTGGATTGATTTTCCTGTACCTCATGCATGCGGCGTATAATCTGGGGGATGAAATTGACCAGGAAAACAAAAGATCCTGCAACATTCTATTACATTTGCTGTTTTATTTATTTGATTGCCTGCCAAGCCCAGGAGAAACAATCTCTATGGGTATGAAACTGCATAACCGGTGCCTGAAATCTATATAATTTTTGGCACTTATTTCTAGTGGGTGCATAATATCACAGGGAGTCCTTAAACTTGAGTTTATGATAGCTTTAAAACCATAGTACACTCAACAGAAACAAAGGTAGAATAGGATTTCATGTTCTAACCCTCCCCTTCCTATAAAGAGTCCATGTCAAGGCCTGATCACACTGATGGAAGAAGACAGTGCAAGGGATTATAAATACTTGTAAGCACCGTCTCCCCTCCTCACACACTTAAGGATAGATTATGGCATCTTGCAGGCTTGTGCTCAGCCTGCAGATGGCTGCTCCTCCTCCCTCTGGTCCTCCCTCTGTCTATTCATCCTTCCTTCCTTCCTTCCTTCCTTCTTTCATTCCTTCCTTCCTACCTTCCTTCTTTTATTCCTTCTTTCATTCTTTCCTTCCTTCCTTCCTTCCTTCCTTCTTTCCTTCCGTCTTCCCTCTCACCCTCTCTTGCTCTGTGTTTTTTTGTAGGCAGCTTGTCTTCTGGCAGGTGACTCCCTCCTTTTACTCTAGTTGCACACAGTTTGTTATGGCTTTATGTCTAAGCTACACCTCTGGCAATCTGATGAGTCATCGTCTAATTGCTCACAACCGTCTGATTCTGCCACATCAGCTTCTATGAGTCACTTTTAGAAAGACGTAAGCAAATATTTCCATCCAGGAATTTGCTTTCAAGAAGGAATATATATACACAGTTGTTTCTGTAACCTTATCAATAAAGGACAGGTAATTCTGTTAACAGCATATCATATAACATCAGCTGCACACTGTTTGTTTTGTTCAACATACCTGTTTGTTGGGGTCATGTTTAAGATTTTATTTTGTATTATGGACAAAAATAACAAAGAAACCTGGTCAGATTATAGGTCATTTAGTAGAACTGTAAAGGAGCCCAATCACTGTTAAACAAACCTAATACTACTCTATTATCTGCTCCTAGTGCTGCTGCAAAGCTGACATTTAAAAAAGCAAACTTTACTAACCTTTGAGTGCTTTATAGCTGTATGAACTAGCTCACAGATGGCCTCTGCTCACAAATGTCAACATGGTGAGGTGCACTGCCAGTAAAAAAAATCAAAAAAGAAAAAAAAAAAACCCAGAATATTACATATTACATAAGTGATGACGGCATGAACAAGGATGGCCTCAGGTGTCCTGACAGTTGGATTTACAATGTGTATGCATATAAAATTATCTCTGTGTGGCACATTACAAAAAAAAAGGTGGAAACAACACCCCTGCAACAAAAAAATCCACTATCTTTTGTTCATGTTTTGTAGGCAGTGCAGTGTAGCTAGTAGTAAAACATTCTTTTAATGGTTTGACATGTTTTTTTTTTTTTTAAATCTTGGTCCACATTTGGTCCCAGTGAGTGTGTTACATGGGGTGCTAAAGATGAAGCCAGGGAAAGAGGCCAGACATCCACCCACACTCAAAATCATACTCTGGTAGTTGTGCCTTTCTTTCACTTGCATCATTTTTGCCTGCTTTGGCAAAGCAACACAATAAAAATAGTATGTTTCAGTAAAACAGAGCGCAAAATACAATTGAGATTTTAAACTCTGTGCATGTAAAGTGCTTCACTGAACTTAATATATCAGGATACATGTAACAATCACTGAAAGGGGTTTAATTTTCCGCCTGTCTTTTTAGACTTGTCTGACAGTGAGTCTGATGTAATTTATTTCTGTCTTGCTGATGACCATGACCTGCAAACTGTCAGCCATTGTTGCTTCATATGAAACAGCTGCCAGTGTCTGTTAGTGGCCAGCACAGGAACTGATAGGATTTTACAGGTGCCATGCACTTGACAAATATGCACCTCAGGCTTGTTTCTACTGAACTCAAAAAACAGGTTCCTGAAAATCATCTGGGGGAATACAATTAGCATGTTATATAAGAAAGAATCCCTATTCCACTTTTTTTTTCTGTCTCAATTTCATCTAATAATGTACATTTGACCCCTAATTTGTGTACTGTCTTTGCCAGATTGTGATATAATGTGTGATATTACTCTATTACTGGAATGATAAATTACAGAGGACTAATACTTGTCAGATAGTCCCTGTGTTTGGTGAAATATGGCCTGCAATTTATGGGAGAAATTGCAGTTCACAAATTAAAGAAGGACAGACTGGAACATGACCAAGAATACAGAAAACCTCCATAAATTCAAAGAGCTTACACAGAGAATTTATTATGTTTTAGTCCTTTTCCTGTAGGGACTTTTGTATGTATGGTATTTCTCTACATTTGCTATACTGAGTCTGAGAAATAGTTTAGGTGTTTTTATGATTATTGTCCTACCAGAAAATAGATATTTGATCAGTTTTGTGTCTGATATTTTGAGCGGACCACAATAAGAATATCCTTTCGCCTTATTTTATTCACTTGAGTACTTTATTTGAAAGAGCACAGAGTTCCTTGCTGGTTTTAGAAGTGGCAAAGTTGAACGTCACCACATTTTCCCGAAGGCTTACACAAAATATAATCTCCAACAAGCCACAGGTATGGACAGCTAATCTTGTCGGTATTAAATCCCACACAAGAAGCTGTCACAGCATCATTCTGTGTCGATGTCCCACACAGAAAACCTGTGAAGGAGCAGTCGATCCACCTGTGTGCCAGTGTGTCATCACACGCCGTGAAAGTAGGAGCTGCTCCTCCCTTTTCAGACAAATGAGAGGGCTGCATTGAGCTCAGCTGAAAGCCAACTCTGCCGTGGGCGAAGGGAGATCATCCTCATGGTGTATCGGGTTGCACAGGTGGAAACACCACCCAGCCTCTGCACCGTCACTCGACCTCATTTAAAGGGTGCTTTAGTCAGCACAGTGTGTTCACATGTGGGTGGTAATCCAGCTAGTCATGAGGATGAAAAGTACAGTCGATCTTATGCAGGCGTAACACCCTCTGCAGCTTTATGGACACTTTGGTGAAAGTGTTTTGTTTTACACAGTAGGTTGGATTATCGTTTGACTGGTGGGTTCTGCTGCATCATAAGCAGAGAAGGTTTTATGCATTTGAGGTGTTGCACAAAAATACAGTCTAAATCTGTTTGATTTTTCAATGCACTCTTCAAACTGTTTCCCCTACAATGCCACGCACAACAGTGGAGTGTCTCATAGACAGCTTTTTCTTTTTTCTTTGGAAGAAATTAAAACAAATTGTGGATTGTGGTGAGACGGCTACAGAGACAGCTTGGAAAACATAAAAATAAGCTATTAAATCTTTGGAAAAACATTTGGTTTTCTTATGGTGAAGTTTAAAACTGAAAGTGGCAGCCGTCTTTAAAAGTCATAGTGATTGATGTCCAGCCTGTCAGAACAGTTATAGTTCTATGTGTTTTTACACAGAAGATTGTGATTAAGCCCTTTGTTCTGGAAACATCTGTGTATGAACCAGCAGCTCTGTCCTAGGCAGCTTAATTCAAGCAGGGGACTTTTTTTGTGTCAGCATCAGGCATAAACTGCACTGTCTTTCTGTCTTTGCTCAGTGTAGGAGGCTTTGAAGAAGGAAGTCATGACTGCACACAGTTTTATATACAGATACTCAAAACCAGATGGATTTTGGGGGATTATAGGAACTCTATCTGAGATAAAACCAAATTCCTGTTTTCTCCCAACTTCCTGAGAGGAGAAGCAGGGAGTTTGGTTTCAGCCCAGACACCAAAGCCTGCGCAGAGTGCACTGGTGGGATTTTTGTTTGTGTATATAAAAGTTAATCTGGGTTATAAGTTGAAAAGACAAAAGGCTCTAGCATGTGGATGGACATAAAGGCTTGTAGGGAGCCTCAAGTGTAGATAAGCAAACTGGCCCAGTCAAGGCTCCCGATGCTATCTGAGTCAATGAGGAAAGGCAAAAGGGACAAAGGTCTGTTTAGAGTGTTAATGTGCCACAGGTTTCCACTCTCCAAACCCCTCATGCTTTTGATTTAGTTTGTTTAGTGTGTCTCGACAGCCTTGCCCGCGACAATCACAAACATAGAGAGCTTTGTTCAGGAGTCTCTGTTACTCGGTAAAGAGCAGGTTTCAAGGTTGCTCAGTGGTCACTGGCTCTTGTTTGTGAGGAGGCGGGCTGTCACCAACATGTCCTCTCTGTGTGGCCTGCAGGCTGGTCGCTGTCTCTTGAAAAACACCCTGCGCTCTGCACCGGTGAGATTAAACCTGAGGGATTTGTACTTCTTACCGTCTGCCTGTCAGGAGCTGTACGCGGAGTGACGAAGCATGTTGTGACGGCTGTCCTCGTGGTATCAACTGGATGAATGGATGGACGTTTAATCTGTGCCTGAAAAGAAGATTTGAGGCCAGGGAAGCGAGAGAGGGCAATTAGAGGGGAGAGGGATTTAGGGTCAAAAGCAATGAAGGGTGTGACTCTTCTATGCGTTTCACCTGCAGCATTTATTGCAAGCTGTGTACGCTCTTGTGCGACAGTGAATTTGAGGTGGTTTGATCGTTTGTGCAGCAGAACAGCTGTAGAGCCTTCTCTGCTCTCACGGTATGAGCGAACAGAGGGGGGCCATGAAAGTTTAATGAGGTGATTGTATTATACAGTATGCAGTCCAGTGTGTAGCTGTTCCACTGTGACATCCCCACACAGCCCTGTTACATGTGTTTATCAGTCTCACGCAATTGATGTGCATGGACTAGGGCGTGACCAGAAAACTGTGGGAGACAAACATTAGTGTGAAACTTTAAAAGCGGTTGAGTGTTTCTTAAGGTGCAAGTAGCTACATGCAGGGGAAACACAAAGGAGATTTCCCTTTGGGGTTTGTGTAACGTGTTTATCCTTTTAATTACTGGATTAAACCAGCAACTGGCAACTAATATCACTTTTAACGGTTATTTGATCAGTTATTCAGTTCTCCAAGGGATGCAACCCAAAGCCAGAGGTGACATCTTCATATGGTTCAGACTGACCAAAAACAATAGAATAGAATAGAATAGAATACAGAACTATATTTCATTCCATTTGAAAATTTTGGAAAATTATGACATTTTTGCAGTGCTCAACAAGAAATTTATATTGCTGTCAAAACATAAAAACATGCAATGAGTACAAAGGAAAAGACTGGGTGAAACATAGTGAATAAGAATAATATTATATGCACCTACACTCACTATTCACACATGTCCCAGGCATAATATATTGGTCATTAATTTTATTTCAATCACTAAATAAGCAATAGACTGCACTAAACCAGTACCTGTACCAGTGCGCAAGTTTTGAGCTCAAAAAATAGTTGGTTGAAATAAATAAATCCACAATAATTTTGATCCAGCCAAAAAAAGACAAAAGCAGTACTTTCAGGAGCTTGCCTCCTATGGTCCTGCAAGCTTTTTAACTATGATTTTCTTATATAAACCACTAAAATTGATAATCAAAGGAAGTCACTAAACCAAACATTATTTTTGTATTGTCATTAGGCTGCTCCTTTGTCTTTAAAGAAACAAGTTGTCACTCATTGGAGATGGATAGAATAGAACTGGAACTGAGTTACACTGTGCTGTCAAAAAGCAGCAGCGTGTTCATCTCCTGTCTGAGCAACACTAGCGTTGTTATCAGCAGTGGGCTGAGCACTTGAATGTGTGGCTGCAGGACCCTCTCTTTGACCATGGAACAAATTAGTCTGTGACGGTCTGTGACTAGGCTCTTTTCGCCTGTCTGCCTCTCTGTGCATCAAATACGGACTCTGAGCTGGATAGGGCCTCTGGCTGTAGCATGCCTGCACCTACATCACCCTCGTCCAGCGCTGAGAGGCTGTCGCTTCCCATTTCCTCTCTGTGTGTGGTTGGGGGACAAGCAGTGGCCTCTCTATGTACACTGTGAAACCCACTCCACTTTCTCCCTCAATAGCTGAGATGATTCGTCTGTGATGGCGATGAGTACTGTAAATGATTTCACACTGCACACGAGATGCTGACTGGGCTCTCCCTGCCTCTAATCGATTGACCCTCTTTTACAGCCAATGTGGCTTGTTAACTGGTCTCCAGCTCCCTGCTGACACAGTGACCCTAATGGAGGAGAATTACTGCTGTCTCGTCATGCATTAACCTTCCTTCTCCACTCCCCCTTCATCAACCCTCCCTCCTCTTCCATCCCAACCTCTGCTCCCATTCTCCCACCCCCTTCAACACACTCACTGGTTTCACAGCAGCTGGGCAGACGGGGCGAAGTGCACATGCATTCCCGTCCAGTCACATGGCTATGAGCCTCTGGGAGTCTTTGTCAGGTGACACTGCAGCCAACCAAATTAAAGCACCAAAACTGCGCACACTATAGTCCTTAATTAGTTTAAACATAAATGAGGCACAGTCTGGGCTGTCAGAGGTCAGATGATGCTCCAGGGCTCTAATAAAACAATGTGCATTTCTGTTTGGTAGATCTAATCCGGAAAACAAAGAAACGCTTTAAAAATATAAGAAACTGTGACTGCATTAGACCCGAGAATGTAGACAGAGACCATATGTGCTTTAGACCTTTGTCACATCTCAAGAGATATGCCATCAATTGACTGTTTTGTGTTTTAAGTAACCTTTGAGTGTCTTATAGATTTGGGAGATTAAATTCTGTGTAGTAGCTCACCCCTAGTGGCTGCTGTCTTCATTATTTACAACTGTGAATATTTCATGATGACATCAGGGTAGGGGTGTGCAGTATTGGGAGAGGGCTGCCCTAATGAGCCATGGCACTCAGCTCATCTAGTCCTAAAAACAGACCAGGAGGGCTCCACTGTGGCGCCACAAAAGCTGCACAAGGGTCTGTAGTAAAACAAGAATTCAGCTTATTTTGATTTGAACTCTTGCAGAAATAAAAATAAACCATCTTACTCTCACACCAGCAAATCCTGAGGCAGAGCTCTGAGCATAAAGTCAAGGTTTTACAGCATTATTCTCAGAAAATCAGAAGCTTGTTAAATCTATGGCAGTATTATCTTGGCTGGGAAATCAGGTCAAAAATTAAACATTGTAAATTGTTAGTGAAATAGTAAAAGATGTAGGTGAAGGCCATAGTCATCTGTATAGGCTACAATAATTTGTCTTGTGCAATAGTAAAAATGTGTTCAGACGTGTCCTCTGAGGGAGATGGAGATTTAAGAGGCAGGGTCATTAGACCCAGTGACTCTGAGATCTAACTTTTTTGTGCTGTGTGCTTGTACGTCATACAGTGTGATGAGTCAGAGAACTTCTTAGGCATTCGATGAGACAGAATAAAACTAACACCAACCCAGTGCTGCTCATTCAGACTGTCAAAGTATTGCCTTTAAGCCCTAGTTTCTGCAAGTCAGGGTCAGTGTTGGTAAAGTTAGTGAACATCGAATGTGATTTCAAAGCAACTCCTTGTCCTTTTTGAGATGCTCGAGGTGTGTTTTTGTTTGTGCTTTTATTCGAAGCTATACCAAAAGTAACAACATATTCTGTTTGTTTTGTTGCAGTGAGGGGGTCTTCAAGTGTCCTGAGGACCAGCTGCCGTTGGACTATGCCAAGGTATGGGCACACCCTGACACCATAGTGCCATAGTGAATTGAACACAAAATATAAATACTTCAAAAAAATACTTCAATTCTTGATCATCAAGAACAACAAAAAAGGAGCTCAGGTAGTGATGACTTGTAAAAATACTCAGTTCATTTTATATATATTTGACATGTTTTGAGTACACAATGAAAACAGAATCCAAGTGGAAGGGGGTGTCTATATTACTATAATGACTTTGTCCCTTATATGCAAAGCTTGGACCAGAAGAACCTCAAGGCTGAAATGCACTTATTGGACATTTGTAGGTAATATGCTCAAGTGTAAAGTGCTCATTTATTGTGGAGTCAAAAGAGAATCATCAAACGCTACAACATTACCTCCAATATGACAAAAACAAATTTTTTTGCTCCACCTTCAATGAGTCGCATTTGAAGAGCATCAACAAGACAATGTTATCATCATGAAAACCAGTGCATACCATTTACATCATGCCAAGAAACTGGAAACCTGTGGCTCAAAGTTAATGCGAAGCAGAGAGTTTTTAATGTGTAGTGGCAGTTACATCTCCGACTGTGTAGCTTAGTGGTTTCCGCACTTAGTGGAGCGCAAGGTTGCCTGTTTGAATTCTAGGAGGGCCCTTTATACTATACATGCCTATACCTGTAGCTGGATAAATACAGAGGATTGTGTCAGGAAGGGCATCTGAAGTAAAACTTGCACCAAATCAGTATGTGAATCTGATTCGCTGTGGCGACCCCTGAAGGGAAAAGCTGAAAGGAAATGAAGAGAAGTGGCAGTTACATCCCCAAAACCTCCCACCCCAATGATTTTAACAGGTCAAATATTTTGGAATAATAAACAAATAAATAATAAAACATCTGACAGTGAATCATTCAATAATGTCAAAGCAATAATCCATGACTTTCCCCGAAGTCAGAGGTTACATTTCATTTTAATACAGTGGGAAAGCAGATCATTTAACTGATCTGATAGAAATCAAAGGGATAATTATTGAAAACTCTATGGTTTTGCCTTTAAATCTGCCCTAGTTCACAGACATAAAACTATATCCAAATTTGACTTGGCTTATTTTTCTTTGTTTTATTGAAAGCGCTTAATCAGATTGTTCTCAGGGGAAAATAGATAATGACTAACTGTAGTCAGAGTCAGAGGATGGCTTTGTCCCTGTTGTGAAGTGAGAGAGTGCAAAACAAGGATAAGAGCTTAATTCTGAACTATGCATGAGAGACTTTAAAAGCCATTAAAGAACTAAGGACAGTAAATGATCATCCCTATTTCTCAGAAGCTTTTGGTATCCACTGATTGCACAAGTATTGGAGTCAACCACTATATATAATTCTCCGGTGCCATTAGCTTTAGCCTGAATTAGCCATCGAGCCATTAAACCAGGGCTGCAGCAGGATCAGCGGGGCAGCAGTGCTGCTCTGCATGCTGCACTAAGAGCAATGAGGGTGTCTGTAATAGCAGGGACTCCCCACGGGAAGGATGTGCTCATGGCACACCTGTCAGACGTTGTTATTTACCAAGGCCCTCACAAGCTCCCAGTCGCCGGTAAATTACCCCGTGCTGGTGGTCTATTGTCAGTATTATTGTAATGCTCACTGCACAGTGTCCTTCGCTTACTCTGAAAACATGCATGAACACAACCTTGCTCTGACAGAACCACACTAAGAGTGCTGCAGTCATTATTAAAGGATTTTACTGCTGCTGCTGTAGTAGTAGTAGTGTGGGACTTCAACCAACAATGGCAGAAGCAGACAGTATAAACCCCCAAGTTTGAGCTCCAAAGAGCTTAACCCCCCTGATCTGCTTGGGACTAAGTTATTAAAAGGTCATTATTGCTGTCCCCCTGCAGATTCCAAGAGTGGAACAATGCAAGAGTGTTTCAGTTTGCTTTAAAGGATTTTTCCTTCTTTGCCTGCCCTCAAAGAATGTGATTATGGCAGCGAAATAGCATGTGACTTTACTTCAACTCTGCAGTAAAGTCTAACTTTGGTTTTAATTTTAGATGTAAATGTGCTTTATTTAAAAGCATTGCAGTAATTATTAATCTGAACACTACACATTGAAAAGTACTTAATCAGAAAACAGCAGGATAAAACAAGAAGTGACGAGATATAACTATATTTTTTAATCTTTTTGCATATTCCAGTGCAGAGACGCACAAGGGCAGTCAGACTGTTACTGAGCCGTTTGTTTGGAGGGCTGTTGTGACATTTTGAGGAAGTGGCTTTTCTTGTTTGACCAACGCTCCGCTGCTGTGACAGCATGGGGGGATGGAGATGCATACGGAGCTGTAAATCCTCAGGACAGCATACTGTAGGGGAGGATTTGGGGTGTTTGGGCAAAAAACTGACTCATCCCCATCACTCAGTGACCAGAGAAAAAACTGAATTATTCCATTCTTTGTTCTCTCTCAAAGGTCCCATAAACCAACAAACCAACTCATTATCAGTGCAGCGGTTGGCTTAAGACTTACTGCTGGTTTAGCACACAGTCTCAACAGTTCGATTTTACACTTTAACAGTTCAGGGATTTGACTTGCAAATAAAGATTTATTCTTGTATGAATTCACATAGATATTATCATATTGTTGTCCTTCTAAAAACAATTATTACGTATTTCAATAGTGTTTAAGTAAATCATGTTGACTATTTAATGAATTTTAGTCCAGTATCATATGAGAAATATTGTCGGCCAGAGCAAGTCAGTGACAATCAACAGCTTATCCCTTCTTAAAATGTATTTCTACAACTGTAGTTTTGCTCAGACAGGAAAAAAATATTGAATTTATTGGGAACTATTCAAAATGTGGTGCTCAGGTGTGTGAGCACAAAAAGGAGTATGACAAATATTAATATAGTATGTTATTTTGACAGTTTAGACAAGTTTTATTCATTTCAAAGTTGTAATGTATGATGCAATCACTATATGGCCATAATTGTCTTCTATGAATTGTTTTTGTCATTGGACAGTTATTTTTTATTTTTATTTTTTTAACTTGTCTTGTCCAGCATCGTAACAACAGAATGGTAGTCTGGCTGCTTGTTGAAGCTGAGCAAATTTACTTTGCCAAGGGAAACTTCATGGAGTACATGAGTTTGCCCTTGATATTTTACTGTCTTTATTATGAGTTTTCTTTGTTTTAACCACATTTCGATTTCCGATGCCGGACCCGACAGGTAGTCGGCAGTTTTTTTTAAAATTCTCTCAGTTCATCTGAATTTGTAGAGAACTCAGGAGTGTAACACAGTTTGTCCAAATATGTCCTTTCATCTGTTTCTTACTCTGGCCATGAGAGCTCATTACATAACAGCTTAACCATTGTGTAGTCCTTGGGGTCAATTTGACCCCATTCCACTGCCTTTGTCTGTGGAATGTGGAAGGCTGACGAAGGGTTAAGTCCAAGACAGAAGCAAATTTATGAACCATCTTTAATAATTTTAGGATGCCTGCATATAAAGCTGCATATGGGTATTTCTAAGGTTCTGTTATCTTATATTTGTATGTATATGTATATACATATATATATATATATATAATATACTGTACAAGTTTGTATATTAACTCTGCCAGGTTGGATGGCAAGCCAAAGCTACGTACAAAGAGGGGATATGTTTTGAAAAAATAAACTTTTATGTGGGCAAGTGGTGTCAGGCACAACAAACCCCAGCCTATTGGAGTTTATTTTGGCAGTGATCCAGCTGATGTCATCGTGTCTGTGCCTGTGCTGATGGCAGCATTTTCAGCCATTATAAGTAAATGGGACAGTAAAAATTCATTAAAACTTTGAACTTCAATCGACTTTTCCCAAAATGTAATCATACCTATTCTGGGTCACTAGCAATTCATAAACCCAATTTGGTATGAATTCAACCAATAGTTTTTATAATAAAGTGTTAGTGTTAAAGAAACAAACAGAACCAAAGTCTTGCCTCCCCTTCAGAAAGTAGGATAAAACATTTAATTCCAGGTACATTTTATCTTTGGCTCAGCGCAAGTGTGCCTGAAGGGTGTGTGTGTGTGTGTGTGTGTGTATGTATATTACACACTCATGTATTGGTACTTATGGCTACAATATTAAAATTACCCAAAATGTGACACAAACTCAAGGAACCAAAGTTTTTTTAATGGAGAAAAAAACCCTGACATTTGAACATCTTATAACTTGAATAAAACTGGAGTGGATTTCTAAAACTTTAACCCGGTTCTTTTGACATTCCTTTAATGTGTCCTTGTGTTCCACAGCACACAGAAGCTGAGTTCTATGCACGGTTCAAGGCTCGTCCAGAGCTGGAGGGGCTGATGGCTCAGATGAATCAAAAGGACTGACGGACAGTGAAGTTACACTGATGCAACATCTGGATAAAACAGACACGACTGTTCCATAACCAGAGATTGTCTTTTTTTTTTTTTTTTTAATTTATTTATTCCTAACCGACACTGTTAAAGGTTACCACCATTTGCAGCTGTACACATTGACATTTTATCATGTCTCAAAAATAAAATCTTTGTCCAACCCTGATTGTCAGCTTTTATTTTTGAATTCTGTCATAAGAAGTAAATAAAAAACAAAACATCTGAAATAACAATATACAGGATCCAGACTAGACTACTGTAACTCACTTTTCTCAGGCTGTCCCAAAAAGTGGATAAAGCCCCTTCAGCTAATTCAGAATGCTGCTGCCCGTGTACTGACCAGAACCAGAACCAGAACATATTTGTCCTGTGTTGTC
>JAPSES010000144.1:15084728-15097318 GCA_029822895.1 Maxillicosta whitleyi
ACGTCTTGGGGTGCTGCGTACATATACTGCTTGTTGTGACCCACCACATTGTAAATAGAGCTACTCAAAGTGGTTTTAGCGGAAGGAGCTCTTTAAAATTAATGAGGTTTTTGTCTTCATTTATGTCGTTATTCCTTCTTTGCTCTTCTTCCAGACACCTGATGAGGCACTGGAGGCTTGTTCTCCTTGTTTACAATTAATAATGTAAAAAAACAAAACAAAAAAACATTCATCCATTCCTTTACAAACAGTATCCAATCTGGATATATGGCAAATATGTAAAGCACTAAAAACAAAAGTTTCAAGAGGAACATTTCTTTATCACTTTTCTTCAGAAAATGTCAGATTTATTGCATTTTTTAAAATATTTTTGTTGTATTGTAGGCTTTGTTCAACACACGTTAGATGTTTCTAACTGTTTGTGCTGTTTATTGTCTTGGGGTCAGGGGTCACACTAAATAGTAACTTTAGCCTTTACAACCCATTTAGTTCAGTTTTTATGTTTCTTTAAAGGCTGTACACATATTCCTGTATTTTCTTGTTCCATCTGAACAAAACAAAATCAGAAATACATATGCAATCTCACCTCTGCAAAAACAACAAAGCTAAAGGTGACCTCAGCCTTTTTCACACGACTACTGTATATCTCATATCACTGTATGTGATTGTAGAGCAAATGTTTTAAATCAAGCCAACTTTGCCAAACAACAGTTATTTACATTTAATTTATTGTTTTATTTGACAGTGCTCATTAATAACAGAAAAATAAAGAATTAGAACAATAAATCAATAAATAATCAATTCTAACCATAAAGAACAGAAACAATCGACAAAAGAAAGAAAATATCTGAGGGAAACAAAATAATACAATGAAATACAATACAGTGTAAGACACATCAATACATATTATACATAGGAATTCTTCTAGTCAGTAAATAAATACAAATACACAACAGTAATGTGATAATAGGGTAGTGTAGTTTATGAGCCACAGCCTTTTGTGATGAGTGAAAGAATAGTAAGTGTTTATCTCTCTGATGTGGACTAATAATAAATTATGTTACAGTGATTACAGTGAAATTCTTGTCAACTGTGGCCCATATACAGTAGCTGGCACAGCTGTAGTTGATTTTCATCTTGTTCAGAAAACAAATGCGGTCAGGACACATATGAGGCTTTTTTTTTTTTATTTTTTTTTTTTAGTTAATACAGCATATATGTAGAAGGTTACAAAAGGCTAGAAACAATACAGTAAATACATTATTGTACTCCTAGTGGGATGCCCCATTGTCACACTCCTGTCAAGCCCAGTTTAATCCTATTACAACCACTTTCATCATCACCAAGATATATGGATTGAATCTCCCATGTCAACAGATTATACTGGGAGGTGAATGGGATCGTTGGAGCATCCAGATGGGGACATGCAACTGGAACTGATCAGTAATAGTTTAAGTATAGATTATATAGTTCACCACTGGCCTGGGTTCTGACACAAACTACTCTTTGTCCATCAGATGCCATTTACTTATCCATTCATTTGTTCACAAAGATCAGAGAGTGGATCAAATTCAGCTGACATCTCAGTTGCATTCGAGAACTACAAAAAGTAGTCAAATGTCATTCTGACATGAGGAAAAGAGGAAATCAAAAATACAGAGAAAAGAGAGAAAATCTTGACCAGATGGTCCAAGCAAGATTATCCTCTAAACATGGCTTCCCAGTCTCTCTGAGCCTCTGATGTCAACACTGTCCTTTCAAAGAAGGAGGGGAATAAACAGTTTTTCTGTGTATCAAGCAGGTCTCTCCACTGGGGGTGTGTGTGTACGTTTGTGCCTGTGTACAGATGTGTGTTTGCTAATGTGCGGTCATGGAAGGGTTACTCAAATAAGTGTGGTTTGTCTTTTGACCCAGCTGCATTGAAACACACAGCACCACCCACACTTGTCTTGAGCTGTATTCCCACATCTGTGCTGTGGCTCAAATATCACCGCTTACCCCCACAAGCATCTGCTATAGGCAATGAAAGCAGCCCGGCAAAACGCTTCACTCTCAGATTTCTCAAGTCTTACTTAGCTGAAGTCACTGCCCTTGTCATCTGGGATAACCTCACCTTCTAATGTGAAATATTAACCCTTAAGCCACATTTTACTGGGAATATCATCCCACTTTATGTAAAACCCACACAAGCACGTCCGGCCCACTTCCTCTACTGCATTAAGATTTACCTCATCCTGAGGCGGAGCAGCGGTCAGTTTCAGATCACCGGTGGGTGTTATTTTGGCCATCTGATGGAGACAGAGAGGACGGTGTGAGTAGAGGTAGAGTGGAGCGGTTGCCAGGGTGGATGTGCTCTGTTTCTCAAAGCCGGGCTCTGATAGGCCGGAGCCGTGACTGAGGGGAGGAAATTCTGCCAATTGGAAACAATTGATGTTTTGTTGCCGGGCCAAGCTGTCCTGACACAAGGCTGACATTTATTGGCAATGAGAGTGCTCCTCAGGTTTGAAAGGTAACACATAAAAAAAAAAAAAAAAAAATCACACACAGATACACGGAATTATATGTATACATCCCACAATTGTAAATTGAGTATAGGTATGTTTACACAGTCCTCAGTGTATTTTTAGATTAAAGTTGTTTTTTAATTACTTCACATAATTACTTCATTATTGTTATTATTATTATTTGTAGTAGTAGTATAAATTTTATTATTATTATTATTCAAGAGAAAATACGTCAAATTGGTCTTATCAAAAACTGATAAATCAGTGAATTATAAAAGATGGCTGCAGTCTCACAGAGTTCTTTCTTGCATCTAAGCTCTAAAGATAATAAACTATAATATATGTTATATAATGTCCTCTGTTCAACTTTAGAAACACACTGATCTTGTCCATTCTTTATAAAATGACAGATAACCATAAAATTCAGCTGAAAAACAAAGCTGTATATTGCACATTTCCAACTTGCTGTATGTACAATGCTGGAATTATTTACACTTTATTAAATCTGAGCAGCCCATACAAACACATCCACCCTGTTTTTAATAAACTCTTGTGCCTCTATGAGTTCAAGCTGTGTGAAGCCGTGGGACTTTCTGAACTTTGAGCAAAAGATGAAAAACAATGAGCTAAGTATTCTCTGTAGAGGGTTCTGTCTCTTCCAAGCATTCTTACATTTTGTTACATCCATTATAACAGAGGTGTGAGCATGAAAAACTATTGAGCAAACACTTTTATTCCATTCGTTCAATGCAAAATACAAGAAAACTTAATAAAAACTCTCTGGATATGAACATTAAAGCTTTGTTGCTTCTTTTCTCATTTAGCAAATCATGTAACAAAAGGTGGAAAATACAAAATGAACTTGAAAACATCAGAAGGAAAAAAAATGTCTTATGACCCAAGGGGAAAAAAAAAATCTATATGTGTTACTTATAAATGTAACTGGGGCAGATATTTGTGTATAAGGTCATTCATGCAGTAATGTAAGGTGGTAGGATGTCACTTATTAGTCATGCATCTTAAACAGCCAGACAGTAATTGTCAGCTGCAAATGAGTAATTGAACTGGGCGGGAGTGCTTAAACAATTGAAGCTAATTGCATTACTCTTTTGGACCGTGATGACTATTGTCAGGCTGAAATTTGCCCCCTCAGCACTGCTAATTACATATGTAAATCAGCAATATCTGGCCCCTAACAAGAGGGGAGAGTTAATGTGATAAAGGAATTTGTCCGCTGTGCTTGATTTACAGCAGGCCTGGCAGCCGTCCACTGGTGGAGCCCAAGCTGACAGTGGAGATCCAGCCGATTTTGTTTGAACGCCACTAACGTCATAGCATCAATCAAAGGTAATAATTTCAGCGAGCGCAGATGCCTCAGAGTGATGTTTCACGCAGGGCGGTGGAAGGAAGCGTTGAGGACAATGAGGTAGTGGAGGTCGAGTTTCAATTCCCTGCCGTTTCCTCTCAATCCTGCTGCAGCGTTTCCTTCATCCTCCTACTCAGTGTGTGTTGAGCAGTGCCTCATAGGGAAAGACAGAGCACATCTGGAGCCGCAGCCATGGGGCCAAACACGGCGCCAGCTCCAGCTCTGGGCCAACACCACAAATACACTCACACAGAAGCACACACTCATCCCTGCTCGTCCCTAGATGCTGTTGTACGGTGCACCAAAGTATAGGTTCTACCCATTTAATAACTGAAACTCTGGATGGCTTTACCTATAAGGGAACAGTTTTCAGCTTTGGCTGCAACAAAGCTGAAAAAAGTCACTCTACTTAAAAAAAATCCCTCTGAATGAAGTGCCCTTAAAAGCTTCTTAAATTAATCCAGACAAATTAACATAAGCAGATACCATTTCTTTCTCATTGGGGCAGGGCTCATGCATGTTAATTGTTCACAGCTTTTATAATCCAGTCTTCAACATGTGGGACCCAATCCAGTCTGTCTGTTTTTGATTAAGACTCGGCCACGTGGGATGGGAGAATCTGAGCGAGGGATCTGCGGTACATATTTTAGGGTTGTGGTATCCAAAACTATTGTCTTGATTGGCTGACTGAAACTTTTTTTGTCATGCTCAAAGTTGTGATTATTGTTAATTTGCCCAACTGAATGAAAATAATACATGCCGAATAGAGCTGGGTAATTACATAGTATGTAGGAAGGATAGAGAAAGAGCAGATCTGGATTGGTTGATTACCCCTTTTTGGGGAATTGAAAAATATTTTCATCTCACACCACCCAAAAAACCTCACGGAGAGTCCTGAACTTCTGGCACTTTTTCCTGAATCGATCAATCAGAAACAATGTTAGGCTAGATTTGTGTCACTCTTGCAAGAATGAAAATAATTTCAAGGGGGAGAATATGTCGAGTGTGATGGTTAACACATGTTTGTTACAGCAATGTTCACATAAAAACAACATCTTTAACACAGAGGAAAAAAAAGGGTGGACAAAAAAATTAAAAGTAATTTTCATCCTATTAGCCAGTCCCTTCAGGGTAGGTTTTATTGTTGGATTTGGAACATTGAAGAAGAGATAAAAGAAAAAAAAAACATGCAAAACAACAAAAACTCAACATTTGCTGGTTTATAGCCTATAAATGTGTGTTTTCTGGGTTACTGAAGCGTGCTGATGTACAATGCCGCCTATCTATTTCAGTATTGAGCTCTTCACCTACTGAAATGAACACGTTAGAGCAGTGCAACGTATTTCATCTTCTTAAGATATTTTGGGAAATGAGCAGAAAGCAGACTATTTCATCGCCATAAACACAGTTATTTTACAACATTAATGCTTACATTCATCATACAGCATCTAAAAATACCTCATACATCTGTACAAATCTTTTTATCCTCAACCTTAATCTGGTTTATATGAGGACAGGAGCCCCTTTGGCCTTTTCCTTTCCAGACTTTGTTGGGCCTAATGGGAGCCTAAAGTAGACCAGGGTACAGAATTTGGGGATGGGGTAATGAAGATGAATAATTAGGCGGTCAGACAGCGCTGTGCTGTATTGATGGGTCACCAGGGAGCTTTTCATCACCGGTGAAGCAGTTTGTCTTGTTGTGCTTCCATTCTTGATCAGTGTGTCAGGTTTCAAGCACATGGACTGGATTAGCTATATGTGGCACCCGGGCGACGTCCACCACACCCTGACTAAGCAGTGACTGGTGTGTTGGGGAGGTCCTGCTTTGTTTTCTCTGTAAACACAATGTACATTTAAGACTTGTTGTTGCAAAATGGTGCCCATTTACTGCCGCTGCAGCCACCGTTGTAAAGCAGTCTGAGGAATGTTGGTGGAATTTGGCTTCCACTGTAGAGAAGGTAACCACGTAAACCACACTTTATACCAGAGGCTCACTTTTTCTACCCTAAAATTAATGAGGTTTATGTTTTTTGATACAAGGACAAGGACATAATGATGTTACAGGCATTGTTTTGTACATTTGTACACATACAGCTCACATACATAACTTTTTTTCTTTTTTTTTTTTTTTTTGTTTAACCAAAAAATTGACTTTGAAGTAAAATAAATAAATAAATAAATAAAAAATCTCTTTACTAGAGAGTCCTGGCCAAGACAAGCAACAGCACAACTGTTTAGATAGTTGTCAACCATACAATTATAGATATATTAAACAACTCATTATAAAATAAGTTGAAGAGACATGAAACAATAAACATAATCAGCAAGTATTGCTCATAATCATCGCCAAACGTAAGTATCAAGGAATATAATTATGTTGACTCAATTATTTGGATCTTACCAAGATAATAATTTTTTTAAGAAGTGTTTTAGTTTCTTATTTTAAGTGCCCATACATCTGTAAACATGCTTATTTCTAGATTTAATCATCTTAATTCAAGAAATCTTGTTAAGTGAAATTATCTTGCTGCACGGACAGATATTTCACTTATTTTGCATACAGTTTTTCCTCAGATTTAGTGTTTTTATCTTGTTTTTAGACCACCCTTTTTTTTTTTTTTTTTTTGCAGTGCTATGTTTGGTGCAACCAGTTCCTAAAGTTGCTAAGGCTTTTTGGGATTCATTCCAAGCAGAGATAGCACCGGTTCAGTTTTTCTTGTTCATGATGGGGGTTTAGTACAATCACATAGTCAGAAATCCAGATATTGAAGACAGTCTCTTACACATCTATCAAAAAATATGAGCTTTTACAAAGGAGGTAGACCAAAGATAGATTTATATAACAAACAAACAAACAAACAAACAAACAAACAAAAAAGAATAAAATAAAATAAAATAACATGCCAATGTTTCAGCCTGTGAGTGGACAAGGCAGAGCATCCAACTTGATCATATAGGACTGGGGGATTTAGAATTTGTTGTAAAGCTTAGTGTTCCATGGTAAACAGTATCCTTTTAACTTTATGCTTTTTGTAAATTGGATTTCTGGAGCATAAATGAGGCTCAGTTGGTTTGAGGCTTCAGTTGTCCACTGACCGAAGGGGTGGTGGTTTGAATCCTTCCTTCAACTGTCCACGTGTTGAAGTGTCCTTGGGCAAGACACTGAACCCTAAATTGCTCCCAGTAGGGCCTGACATGGCAGTAGCCCCCCGCTGGTGTACGAGTGTGTGCATGAATGGGTGAATATGAGGCCTTGTAAAACACTTTGGGTACCATGAAGGTGTAGAAAATGTGCTGTATAAGTGCACTCTGTTTACCATGAATAAAGTATGTGATGCATTGATTGACCTACAAAGCAATAAGTATAGATGCAATGATTATGTCACATATGTCTTACTGCATAACCAGTTGGGCATCGACGAATATCACAAATTTAAAAAAAACATTAAACAAGCAGTAAAAATCCAAGACAGAAAGCCCAAAAACTACCACCACTGCCAAATATTGACAAAACCCAAACTTCTGAGCTGGGATAATTATGTCAGATATAATGACTGTGTTTTAATGTACAAAATATTTCATGGCCTGGATCCTCCTCCTCTACAGACTTTTCTCACAAGATGCATAAATAGGGTTACCAGGGGCAGTTCCAGGGGTGACTGCACTGTCCCTTTTAGGAACAGTGCCTTTAGTCAGGTTGTATTCTCTTACAGAGCATCTCACACCTGGAGCACAATCCCCCGGCGTATCAGAGAATCACCAACATTACATTCATTTAGTAAACAATTAAAATCATGGTTATTGGAAAATCAAAACTGTCTACATAATCCATAGTATATAACCTCAACATGTATTGCTATTTCTCAATTAAAAAAAAAAAAAAAAATGTATTATTTTACTCAAATATGAGATGTGCAATATCTTTTTTTTTTGTGTGTGTTTTTTTTTTTTTAACAATGTGTATAATATTCTTTATCCTTTTTTCTTTTTATTTCAACAATGTGTGCAATAACTGCTTTTAATTCTTCTATTACTTTTTAAGGAACCATCAACCTGTCAAAGGGACAAAAGATGGAAATTAGCTTAATGGCTACAATCTTTGTATATTTTGCTTTTTTTTTTTTTTTTAAATGCTATTTAATATATGCTGTCCCTTCATCAAATAAATAAACTTGAAACTTGAAACTTGTGTCTTACAGAAGTAATTCTGTGTATTTTGCTGATGAACTTCATTATCAGGTTTCGTGCTACAGTTTGGATTGGACTCAACATTCCTTTATAATAACTGTAGTGACTGCAGTGTGCTTTGTGTCACTGCTCAAGTCGCTTGATTCAAACATTCCATTTATATGACACAGATTTGAACAACTGGGAGAGAAGTAAAACATTAAACCATGGTCAACAACACTTTCTGTTGGCATCACTGGCCACCAATGATACACCAGTGGATGCATTTATTAGGACTGTGTCAGCGAGCTTCTCTCTTTCAGGCAAAGTTTGGCCATTTTCCCAGAGCCTGACCACAATGGAGCTGAAACTGCAAGGTGCTCTCCCACTCTTTATCTTGAAATTCTTAAATCAAATTAGGTAAAACAAGCATTGCGTGAAACTCTCATGAAGAAGGGAGTTGTGATGAAACTGTGAATGTGTCAGGACAGAACAATGTGTAATGGTTGGTTTCAGATTTCAAGCTGCTCTTAACTAAATTGCTATTAAACACAAGGAGCTTTTCCCTCCCTCCTGAACAGGCTGGTTCAGTTAAAACAAGTGGGTTGTTATCAGTTGCAGATGGGTAAAAAATATATATATTAGAAAAAAAAAAAACCAACAAAAATGAAAGACAGAAAAAACAAAACAATTTTGGACAGCTTGTGCTAATGCAGATAGTTTTAGTTTTTTTATTTCTGTGCTGTATGCCACCACCCAAACACTGGATGTACTTCCAATAAAAACAATTCATAGTGAGTCCTGTTGCTATTCTGAGAAAAGGAGGCCTTGTTATTGTAAAGACTTTGTGCTGGTAAATTTCAAGTAATGAAACTGCATCCACCCATGAAATCATATGCCTTTCACGTCTGGCCACATGATTTCAGTAAATCTGCAAACGTGTTTTCTGTGACACTGGTAAATTGAACCTTTCTAAAGGTTAATGTCATAAATAAAACATTTGATTTCTATGAAAATTATAGTTGATTTTTTACTCTCATTTTCTTTTCCATCTAAGGAAAATTTGACTAAAATGCATTAAAATACTTCAATAAATAATACAGCAAAAGAAACACAGAGAAAACTAGGGCTGCGTGTACAATAAAAAAAATTAAAAAAAAAAAAAAAAACGGTGGAAAACCAGCATATCAAAACCTTTCCATAAGTAAATGAACAGCTTGCAGCCTAGTTTGACTCTAGAATGTATTTTGAAAGTAAAATCATTGCCGATGGAAAGAGCAGGAAAAGGACATTTTCTTTTCTGTAGCTGCCAAATTATGAAAAGTGTGTCATCGTCACATCATCTTATCCAACTAAGAATGCTGTCTTTAACCCCTCTCCTCTATGTTTCCACACTGCATACATAATGACAGGCTAGACGCAGCGAAGCCAACTGAAAATAGATAATGATGTGTTATCTCAGTCACTGAGGTTGTTCAGTATGTAACGGTGCCAGTCCCCCGAAGAAAACGTCAGCAAGGATGTCTCATGTATCCATCATGTTCTTTTAGATGCAGCCGTGCTCCTGCTCCATCAATATTAGCGCTGTCACATCAAGTCACATACGTCTGTGGCAGTGTCACACTGACATTATGTACATGAGAGGGAGGGCACAACGAGCAGCGGCTGGCGTGGGCCTTTGAAACACAAGTGACGCACAGATGGTTATCTTTAGTCCTGAAAGTAAATATAATGATGAGGTCATGCCAGTCTCAGGGCATTTTGTCTGCACTGATGATTCTGGTGAATCATTCATTTTTACTTAATCCAAGGTCTGATGGATTTTCAGGAAATCCTAAAACCGGACGTGGTTAAAGGTGAAAAATCAGGAGAATTTGATAATACACAGCTTCTCTCCACCTGAAAACGCCCATGATTAGACAATGGCTGTAGATCACTTGAAATACATTATGCTAAAAAAATAAATAAATAAATAAACAAACAAAAAAATACCTTTTACTCGTGCAAAAAAAAAAAAAGGAAAGCTTTAAAGCTCCATATTAAATATATACTCATAATATTTTAGCTGATGTTCAGCTTGTGTGGTGTCAGTCCAAAAGACAGTTAATGCAGGAGATAAAATGTTGTATATTCGACCCAACACTTCGACCCAGAATGTCTCTGGTTCCCATAAATTATAATGGATGAGTGGAAATTCTTATGATACTGATTTGTTTCTGAAATGCCAGTATGCAATAAATAGTTCACAAATGTTTGTTGGTTGTATTGAGCTGGAGGTGACCATATTTAGATGGTAGCCATGGAGCTGCAGGAGAACAAGTGGTCAGAACCATCTGTGGCAATGTAATGTAATATAGCTAATGCTAAATGTGAGACTGCTGACTTAATAAACCTCAAAAGTATAAAGTCACAAAGTCATCTTGTATCTATAACCACACCTTGTATTTGTTCAAAGGGGGGGGGGCAGTCAGAGGCTGATCTGAGATCTAAATTGTTGTTAATGAAGCAAAAATGTATCTAGGTATCAGTATCTAGGGCTTTTTGGAGCTAACCCCAGTGGCCACCAATGGTATGACAACTTTAATACACTTCCATATTGGCTTCATCTCCAAGCCAAAGTCCCCGCCCCTTTTCCTCTTCTCATTTAAGGAATCGAAAACTTAGTCTGTTTTACATTGTTTTTCTATACTTGAGATAGTTTTATTCCTTTGAAATTAACATTGAGCGACTGTATTAGATGCATTTTTACATTATTTTCTGTACCTGTTTCGTTTTGCTGCATGAACAAACTCTTGCAGGAGATTAAATTAATTAAAACTGTATAATAAGATAATTGAAGAAATTTATGACATCAGATGAGTTACTCTATCGATTAACACTAATTTAACTGATGACTGAAAAACATTTTTAAACTTATTACACTTATTTTTAACATACACGGTTACATTTATCACTGACAAAGACAAATAAATATCTTTTTTGAAACTCGAATTTAATGTAAGTGTTTTTCTTTCACCGATATCATCTTGTATTTTAGTCTCTTATAAGAGACAACATAAAGGAAAACCTTCACAATACATTACCTTACATTAATAATTTTTTTTGTCTGTGATCTTCTTGCCAATATATTACAAGGCTTACAGCCAAAAAGGAAAAGGACATCCTTTCGGATGTAAACAAGGAACTCAGTGTAAGTTTCTCTAAACTAGGTTAAGGTGGAGACAGCGTTTTGTCCTCACGTGTTGTAAAACTTGTGGCTCACTCATCAAACCATTAGTAATATAGTGAGACATTCAGGTGATAAGACTGCAGAGGAGGTCTTGGTAGATATACATCTCAGTTTGTTGTGTCTTCTGAGACAGTGGAGATGATGAGTTAAAAGTTCATGAACTGTTTTTATGAGTTTTTGGTGAGGGGTGAAATAAAGGCAGATTATTGGTAATGGAGGTGACTCACTCCTCTGTCCTTGATTCAATTTATCTTGTTCTCACAGTCAATCAAACACACATGCAGACGTAATAAACAACTCCAAATCTCCCCGCAGGAATCTCATATCAGATGGGTAGAAGCTGGGATCTGGACCAGAACTGGAGCAGGACTAACCCACTTCAGTCTCACACTGTAAACACCCAAACGTGTCTGAACAATAGGAGGTAGAGGATGGAGCATTGTAATCTAAGATGTTGGTTTCATTTCAGTTTGCAGATGGACATTCCTCTGAGTGGCTGGGAGGGCTATAACCTCCTGACCCCAGCTGGATCCTTATTCCTTTTGGGGGGGAGGTGAGGGCTGCTCCCTGCTGTTTCTTTTCTGATGTTTTCATAAAATAAGGAAGAAGTCTTTCGTCAGGGGAAACGGCCACATGTCCTCTGAACGCCTCCCAGAAAAGACAAAACTCAACAGTTAAATCACATGTGAATAAGATTAGTTTAAGCCCATGGTGGTTTTGATGTAGTTTGCCTCTGCTGATGAAAAATACTGTATAGAGCAATACTTTTGGGCCTCATGACTCTAATCTGCAGGTGAAATTTGAGCCACAGGACTGGGATTGAGAAGATAATGCCTCGGTGTCGGTTATAATCCCAACCTGTAATTTCAAAGCCACTCAAATCCTTTTAATCCTGGTTAAAATGTAGAGTCACAGATTCAACTAAAATACTCTAAAATATTACTAGTTGTTGTGTGTTTCAACAGTAGAACAATGATCTTCTTAGTACAGAAAGATAAATCATCATAAGGAAAAAAAGATCCAAACTATGATCATCAATAGGCTATTTGTTTATCATACAAGGAAGGAGTACTTGTTTCTGTGTAGTTTTAATCTAGTGATCCTTTATAAATAAGATTCCTAAATTCATGTTGCAGTTGTTACTGAAGTTGTGTGATTATTACCAGATAACTGTATTGTAAAGAATTTAAGACCTCCCCTTCTATGTCAGGGGCACGGACGGACGGACGGACGGACGGACGGACAGAGGGATGGATGGATGGATGGATGGATGGATGGATGGATGGATGGATGGATGGATGGATGGATAGATAGATAGATAGAT
>JAPSES010000144.1:15100168-15110781 GCA_029822895.1 Maxillicosta whitleyi
TGATGCTTCTGATGAAGGCTACAGGAAGCAGCTGAAACTGGTTAAGCAGGTAAACAAACAACTACTGCTGTCTGGTAAATGAATGGTCTGCAATAACTGTAAGTGAAAGAGAGTATGAAACTTTACCAGAAGATAAGATATGCCTTTATTAGTCCAACAAGGGGAAATTCCAGTTTTACAGAAGCGAAGTATACAAGCACACAAGAGTAAAAGAAGTGAAAAACCAAAAATAAATACAAATCAAATACCAAAAAAACTATATACAATTTACACCTATGCACATGCTGATCATATCATAGGTTGGATAGGGATATGTGTCGTCGTGGAATTTACAAACACTACCAAAAAAATAAGTTTGAGAAGTTACACAGCTGTTTATTACACCATCAATTAATCAGTTCAAGTGTGATACAATAGTTTATATTTCATTTAGTGTTCTCAGAACAGTATAATAAATATTACTATAGTCTAAGTGGGTATAGATCTACACTCTTATTGTCTAATTTTGCTTCCTTTTGAGTTCATCAGTTCCTCTTTTTGGCTCATCTACAGCAGCATCATTACCTTAAACAATGAGTCCAGACAACTCTAACTCCATGGGCACACACAAAGAACTACAGCTCACAAAATGGAAGAGCACGAGAACAAGACTTTTCAGAATATCATATATTTTATCTTTATTAAATATAAATAAAAGAAATGCATATAAATTATCACTGATTAAACAATAAATGGGCAGATTATGTTATTTGTCTGAAAGTTTTTTTTACTATTGGTACTGAACAGATAATATAATTAATTAGTTTAAACATCCCTAATAGTAGAGATACATTATGAATAAAGGGCTGATATTTCAGTAAAAGAGAGGAAAACCTGCTGATGAGACAAACAACAAACCAGTGTCTGGAGGCAGTCAATAACCATATAGTTAATCCTTCGACATTATTGTTTACACATTTATAGTCTGTCTGAGGAATCATCTGACAGTGTTTCTGAAGCCTACAGGCAGACACCTGTGAATGAGCTTTTTTGTAGTAACTGTCAATGCATTTGATGAACTCCTCAAGCAGGGACTTCTTTCTTTCCTCCCAGTAGAAGAGTTCACAGGTCAAATTCATTCCTCCTTTTTGCTTGTCCGTCATTGGTGTCACATTCCTCTGAAACAGATATAGTCGACACAAAAGCAGGACTTAGTTTCTTGCCACTTTTCTGCTACAGCTGCAGTGGCTCAGAAATAGCAGTCTAATTCACAACTGACACAGTGACGCCAAAGTGAAAACTCTGCCTTTCTGACCTCTGAAAGCACTTTGACCTAACCTAATATACTCATCCTGAATCACTGTTCTTCTACACTGAAGGCAGTATTTTTTTTTTAAATAGTTACAGTAATCTCTGCTAATATATTACATTAAAATAATGATATAAACTGCATTAAAAAACATTAAGCTTGCCAGTTTTTTTCCAGTGTTGTCATTCTGTTGACATGACTTATTGCTGTCAGTGTATAAAACCAACACTGCAACAAGACTCTGCTCACTATCGTTTCACACTGAGTGGCAGAATAATGACTTTGAGCATATCTGCTGAGCTGTGGAGGCAGATGAACCACCATACTGTCTCTGACACAGAGCAGGATGTATGTGCATGCCTGTACAGTGTCCCTGTAATCAGCATCCTGGCTGCCTGAGATAAGCAATAGTGGCACATTGTGAGGCTATGACCGGCTTTTTGCCAGGAGGTTCACCGAATGCACACACCATCCACCATCATTGAATAAAAACACCAACGCACACGATCGGAGAAATATTTTACCCAACACCTTTTCTTTCATACTAACAACTGGAGAACCTTGAGGTAATCAGAAACACTTTTCCATGTGTAGAGCGTGGCCAAAGTAAACAACTTACATTCATGTTTTATCTTGAATCAGTCATCTCTCGCTGTTAGTGGGAATAACATTCATTTCACCTTTCTGAGACTTTTTAACTTATAATAGACAACACATGACAGGATAATATGCTTTTGTCACTTTCTGTGTTATTACTATTTCAGGCACCTTATGTTTTGTGTTTTCACATCAGTGCATGCATTATGTTACTCTGAGCTTCCTGTCAATCACCTGACAGCCCGAGAAAGAAACAGACGTCTATGCCTAAAAATAATCCCTCACAAATATTCACTTCATAAGCGTCTTTCTATTTGGGACACATACACCGGTTAATTTTGAGGTTGGATAGATTTTATTTTTCTTTTAAAACTGCCAATGCATCACAAACTTTACATTAATAGCAGGAATGAAATACTTTTAAACAACATAGGCTCCGTTTTATTATATTTTCCTTTAAATGGGAGCTATGAAGACCAAAAACTGTTCAATGCAAATAATTTTAAAGAAAAAGTGCAGTTGTTTTTTTCCAACTTGTGGTTTTGTAAAGTGTCATTTTGTGCTCTAGTTTTTTTCTCTCATAACTGGTACAGTGATTTACTTTTAATAACTTCCATTCTTCTCTGATTACTTTTTGGGTATTATCTAAAAGAGCGCCTTTGGAAAAACAAAGCTCCCCCTAGATTCATTTCAGCAACTGTATTGTACAATAAATCAGATCCCAAACCTCTTAGTCAGGGAAAATACACTCCATGTGCGAGTTGTACTACGTTGCATCAGCCAAGAGTGGAAAAAAAAATGTTTTTAACATGCAAAGAGACTAAGTGAGCCAGGGGCAGCTCTTCAGCCAGAGCTCCATCTTTATGAGCCCACAGACACGATCACACTGGAACATGTGGTTTTGATCTGCTCACGTGCAAGGCCGAGGCCAGTTAAAGCAGCAGTACACAATGATTATTCACTATACTGCAGCAATGAGAACCACATGCCAGTTTAAACCCAAATGCCCTGATCCTGGTCTCTGTTTTCAGTCATGTCCTGTCTCGCGGGAGCCTTGTTCCCAAGCCTGCAAACAATGGCTCTGTATTCATTCAACTTTTCAAACAGTTGTGACTACATAGCTCCTCCAAAACAGGCTTTATTGTAACACTGGATTATATTATATTATATAGCCAATGTGTTAAATAGCTGTTGAGTGAAATGATTCTGTAATTGGTCAACCATAGAGAGCGTGTTTCTTGAATAGCACCACACCTAAGGATTTCTCGGATTTAAAGATAATACTGAGTGACTTTCTAAACAGTGAATCATCATTTTCATGCAGTTAATGCAAATCTGGACACTTTATATCCTCCTTCCCTTCTAACAAGAAATATTATCACTACTACATGTGTGTTTTCTCAACTCCAGACATAATAAATTTGAAAGAATGTGCAACACTCAGGCTTATTTAGGTTGGTATGTGCAAACAAAACATTTAGTAAGCCAACTGGTTATTTTTTTTGATGTGAAATTCTATTAATTATAATTGGTATTACTCAAAATGACCATCTGTGTCTGAGCTACTTTCACTTCTCAGATTCCTTCTAATGTAAAATTCACATGTCTGTTGCATACACCTATATTCTGCATTCTTAATATATCTTAAAAACATCACTTAAATTTGTTGTTTTTCAATCCATTTTATCTATACACGAAAGATTTTGCACTTTTTTTTTTTTTATCTCTGAAACAGATCATTTAAAAAATGTAAATCAATGCATTTAAGCAGAATTAAAAATGTGGGATAAATATCAAGGATATATTTAAATATCAAACTATTAAGGGGAAATATTGGCAATATTACAGGGTTGAAAATACCCAAATAGATGTTTGCTCAGTTTACTAATGACAAAAGCTGATGGATATTCTAAAATGCAGAGTATTAAATATACACAGCATTAAATCCATATAAATGATGTTATAATAAATGAATGAAAGAAATCCAAGTTGACTGAAATGGATGCATGTGATAGTAATCCATCACTTTATGGTCAGAGGCACTGAGGCATACTTTAGGTCAGATATTACAATTGCCAAAATGTCACCCTGATCTTTCCTGATTTCTCCCCCTCAGTAACTGTCCAAGTTGGATGTACCTGTGAATTTTCCCCATTTGTCTCATTCTCTCAGCAGTGCAGTGTGAAAGTTGGCAGAGACAGTATCCTCCTTGCAGCTCAGCTTTGTTTTTTCTTTACACTGTTTTCACTGGCCATGAGTAGACAATTAATAAAAGCAAACTCTGCACTGACCTTCAAACCAGAGAAAACCTTAATATTTCCCACTAAACAGCTGGCTAACCCCCTCTGATGAGCCAGCAAACATCCTGTATCCACAGAAAGCCAAGTGTGGACACCCAGGCGGAGGTAGTGTTATACATTTCTGCTGTGTAGTAGAAAGTGGCAGAACAGACAGGTCGTAACCCTGAACCAGTGACTGTGTGGGAAGACTGGTGATGCATGCATCTTTATTTCTCTGTCTCTGTCATGCTGTTGCCTTGCATTCCAGTTTAGACCGTGACAGGCATTCATTGCTCACTTGTGCCATTCAACACTCTTCTCCATTCACTTCTAAAGAGCAGGTGATAACCAAGAATACTTTCACTCTGTTGACAGTCTGCATGCCAGTGTGAGAAAAGACTATGGTGGTGACATGACACATTTTAGCCACCTAGAAAAGACATTATAGGTAATTGTGAGGCTTTCTATAGTATCCAATGAGGTCATCCAGTCACGCTACATGAATATTATTCTTCTCACAGAACGGCTGAGGCTGTAGCTTGAGGGCTCAAGGCCATTTATGCCCTAGCTACAACAGCTCAGCCTTTTATACAAACTTTTTCATTGTCCTGCGTGACCCCTCCCTGTTATTTCTGTCCATTCTTCCAAATGCCACCATAGATAATGCGTAATGCACGTCATCATTCTTCCCTCAGATTAGGCCGAGGGGAATATTGTGTTTGGGAGCCCTCTTAAATGTGCTGAGACCAAGCCAGGCTGAATGGGCTGTTGGGAGCAGGACTAAAGCAACAGGCCCGTGGTGTCTCTCCAGGGCGCCACTGGGAGAGTCCAAGCGTGGAAGCCATCACGGCTCCGGGCGCTGATGTGTTCTGACAGTGTTGTGGTAAATCTGCTCTGCTGTAAGAGGTACATAGGAAATACGGTGTGGTTCACACGGGGGAGCTCCTTTTCCATCGACAGCTAGGCCTCAGTGGGGCATCATCCATGTGTGTGTGGCCGATTTCCGCATTTCAGGCACAAAAATCTCTTTTCTCAATTCTCAGCTAATAGTTTCCCACTCCCACTCTGGCCTTGCTGTTACAATTTGTCTCCCCAGGGTGTTTGAAATAACCCAATGGCGCATCGGACTCTGTGGCCCTTTGGACAAAAGTGTAATAGAGCTAACTTCATGGAATTTGCAGTTTGCTGTGCTGAGGCCTAACACATGTTTTCTCAGGGCTTGTGTGTCGAGGTATGCCGCGTGGGAAACACTTGCATTCCACACCCACTTGTTGACCTCCCTGAACTCTCACTTCGCTGGCTCCTCACTGTTACCTTGGCCGTGGGGAGAGGATGTCCACTGACCTCACGGGGAGGATGAACATGTGCAGGGGGAACCACTCACTCAGCAAAAATAAACTGATGACACATTTTTGTGGGAGTTATCTGTTTTTATTAATTTATTCACATTGAACAATGCCTGAGAACTTTATAGACGCTGACAGAAATCAGGTCATCTGTGAGCATTATTCATGATTAATGCAGAATTTAATTTCTATAGAGATTTACCACCACATACCCTGCTCTTGTAAATCAACTGTCTCTTGTGCTGCAAGTCTGAAACCTTTTAAAACACACTCACATTCTCCAGTTAACACAAAGCCTAAAGCAAACAAGAAAAGGAACTTTAACAGCTGCTCACACAATGAGAAAAAGATCTTATCTGGTATTTCATCAGCACATAATAGTGTCTCCTATATTGCTTTACATATCTGAATTAGGAATGCAATGCAAAGTCAATGTAAAAAATGTTTTTAAGTAATTTGGAATTTTAAAAAAAAGGTCCACAATAACCATATTGGCTTAATTTAACTGTCAGAGCCGAACATGGTCCATTCTTATTCATTTAGTTTTTCAAAACTTTAGTGTCATCTGTTATAGGAGAACCTCTAGAATCAACTGGTTCATTTATTGTCACCGTTTTACATTTGCATTGACTCAGAATGGATGCATTGACCAGAAATTAAAAAAAAAACACAGACAGAACCTTTAGAGAGTTAATTTCTTCTTATGTATGAATTTAAAGGGAATGTTTCAGACTACCAAATGATTTTTTTAGTGACATGTCCAACCAACCACAAACCACAGACATGCATATAAAACCCACTTTGAGTCTAAAATACAACAAAATTTCAAATGCTTATCTTGTTTAAAGTAATTATTTTTCAGGATGGAAATAAAACACATTGTTGTGAATCTGATCAATCACTCTATGCTCGACTACTTTTGTATGACTGAGACTCCAGGTGCTCAGGGATTGATTGGTGGGTATTGGTGGTTGGGATTCAAGATGGCTACCAAAATAAAGCTTGAGTAGCAGCCTCGCCTCCGTGCCGTGCATATCATTTATGAGAGCAACCCACAGTTCACACAAGAGACAAGACTACAACACACCTTCCCAAAGACAGATCACTAAATGGCCAATCACAAAACTCCATGGAGCCACCAACATTGATATTCTTGAAAAATTACACCTTCAATTTCTGAAATCTATTCTCAAAGTGAAAATGGCCACCTGTAACAATATGGAGTATGGAGAACTGGGCAGATTACCCATTTGTATAGCTGTTAAAAGAAGAATGTTTGGATACTGGAGGAGACTTGTGCAGAACAAAGACTGCAAATTCAGCAAACAAACGTACACATACCTTTGTATAACACAGGTGAATACATCTCCCCCATGGCTTCAACAGGTACATACTGGACAGCTCTGGCCTGTCGTACATCCATTCAATAATGTATTTTGACTTAAACAAACTGTGGAACAGGTCCTGAAAGGCCAGCATGTACAAAAATGGACATGACTTCATGTGATGTCTATGTTGAAGTTAAATCACAGTGTAAACTTGAAAAATATGTGACAATCTTGGTTAGAGGCAAACAAGTTGTAACTTTAGCACAAACAACACAACGATCCCTAAAGTCACCAGATGATACAAGGATTTGGAAACAAGTCTGAGAGTCTGTCATTTGTGTTGTAATGGTTGTGTGGGAGACACATTCCATTTTATTTAAATGTACTAATGTACAGGTTGTTGAATTTAGGCAAAAGTATTTTCCAAAATACTACTCACAGCATCCATCAATGTATAAACTTGTAATGCTTCTTCAGTCCAAACAACCAAAAACAACAAGGGTTTTTATCTCTTTTTCAGTTTTGTCATTGAATGTATATTATTTTCTCTGTTGTGGCATGATGTTTGTGCTTCATGACATGTACTTGGTACTGAGCAAAATAAAAGCAGTGAAATAACAAAATAAAATAAAATAAAAATATATTTGATGTCATTTGGTCATGTGACACAAAAACTTTTGATTTGAGGTAAAATAACTACTTTATTCCAAATGTTACTTTTAACTTACCACAAAGATTTTATTATTTACTTTGAAGTAAGCTTGAAAAAAAAAAAAAAAAAAAAAATAGACAATAATAGACTTTTTTTCAGCATATAGCCTCTCTGTTAAAAGACACAGCTGTCTGTGTTGAATCACCTCTGGCCATGAAAGTATCTCCTTTGTGAAGGTCAGGGTCATGAATGTATGTAAACTTCCTTTTGTTCCTCATTGGTCACATTTGGTTTGTGTCATAAATTGCTTATAAAGTATTAGCTGTGATGAAAAACACAATCTGCTTGTTTGCAGATCATTTTTAGGTACAAAAAAGATGTGAAATATCGCTGTATATTTGTCAATGTGATTCAGTGCTCACTGATTCACTGTCATTCACTGTCAGTGGATGTTAATCTTGGCAGGTGTGTCATACTGGATATTATAGAAGTACTCTAGTGGTTTAATATCATATTTCTATTAAAGCTGAAGATCTGTGAGAGACAAATTGCTAAAAAGCTAAAAGATTTTTTAAAAAGGAAAAAGAAAAGAACAACTTTAGATCCCTCAATAATCTTCTAATATCATGGTATCTCATCTAACTCTGAACAGCTGTGCACGAGTAGGAAGACTGTAAAAGATAAATGTCAAAGAACACCAGCTAATAAAATTGTAATCCAGTCTCCAACTGTTATTATAGACAGTTATTATTGTTTTTATGAACAGAAACCTGTGAAAAAGTGTTTTGTTTACTACTTACACTTGTTTGAGTGTTACATAATTTTTTCACAGTAACTCAGGTTGGTTGTGTTTTTCAAAATGGCATCATCAGCGTAATTAGTATAAGACTGGAAACATTGTTTTTAATGTAGAAGAGACAAAAAACAGACATTTTCCTGTAAACACAGCAACTGTATGTTAATTAGCAGGAGTGGCCAGATCAGACAGGTAATAACAATAAATCTGAACAGAAGGTGCTTTGGAGCGATTACATTTACTGCTGAGATGTGGTTTTCAAAATAAATACATTCAAGAACTACAGAAAAATATTTCACTGCATTGTCTTCTTGAACAAAACTCTACAATTTATGCCCTCAATCCACTCCTTACCTCAATCAAGCATATTAACATTATCCTGGTGCCTCTTCATGCTGTCTTTTGTCTGGATTTACTTTAGAGTCTGTGTCCATTTTAGCACTTTTCTTTTTAAGGAGGCTTAATCTTGTTTCAGAACATTTCCTTGACAGGAGCAGTTTAACTGTGTTTTCTTCTAGCCTCTAAGGCGTGTGGCAGATGCCCTCTTTTCTTCTGAGGGGCCTCATATTCAAATCACAGCAGCTGGGAAGTGCATTGGTAAGAAGAAAAAGAATGGGCAGAGACGGGGGAGTTTTCAAAGATGTAATGAGGAGGGGGTGTGCATTTGTTGAGCCGGTGTATAATCTGGCACACTTCTATAATACTGAAACCCTGAGGTTCCCTGTTTTTGATCCACACAAGCAGTGTGAGGTGTGCAGGCTGGGGCTTCCAGGCCTTTTACTCTGAGTGGGCGGGGGTGGCATGTGGCTGGAGAGACAGCAGGTTGTCTGCCCACAGGCAGTGATGCTGCAGCAGGGGCCGTCATAGGGAAGCACACATGTCACTCTCTGAGCCTGACATTATTTTCTTTGTTAGTCTCCATGTGGATAATGTATTCTGCATTCATTCATTGCCAAAATGTGATTTTCTACAGTATGTTTCCACATATGCTGACCCTAGCGTTTCAGACATTCATTAACGTCATCAGGAGACTATTGGCTACAGAGTAGTACACCAAAATAAGGCGGCAGTGAACATTACCTTAGAAGAAATAATTATTTTTTCAAGATATTAAACTTTACTATATTATTGGCAGCAGATAGTGACATGACATATGGGTATGACAAAAATTCTTGGAATGAAACCTGGAACGGAAAGACTAGTGCACATCCAAAGTATCAGCTTCCAAATACTGTTTTTGCAGCCTGCCTTGTTATCTGGAGTAACATCAATTTATAAAATTACACTGCAGTCACATATTTTAGTGTACTTTATTCTGTGGCCTCCATCATGGTTTGGGACGGGCTTCTTAGCAACATTCTCAGAAGAATTTTATGATGCAGAAAACTCAGATCATTTAGACAATTTGTATTATAATATGGAATGTTCTTTCCTCCAAAGCCCAATGCCAAGTCTGTAATGATCCTTTTTCTGGAACTTCATGGTAAACAATTTCCCTTAATTTCTCTATAGGACTGTTGCCAACATTCTGTATTTTTTAATTATATTACTGTACTACCGTACTATAAATCAAAATAACACATGATGTGTCTACATTAACAGTTTTGATTATGTTTTATATATCAAAGTGAGCTTTATTGTACGTTTTGCTATAGCACACAGAAAAACAAAATTATAAAACAACAAGTTTTCTAAAGGATTTTGGACATCAGTGTCAGTTATAGTACAAATGTTAGTATATCAACAATACAAACATTCATATTTTATACACGAGTGTTGATACAAGGCTAGTTGGTAAAAGTCATGACATAAGTACAGAAAAAGAAAAATATGTGGATTTTTAAAGTGCAAAGACGGCAACATAAAGCACCAACCATTTCCACCAAATTTAGTTATTAAAGGTGTCTGTAGTGTCACGAGCATTCATGTCTGGGGTCAGAGTCTTCGGAGATGGGTAATAGATTTACTAGTCAACTGGCACACTAAGTGATAAACTTCATTCTGTCACTGCAGATTCATGTGAACAACTGATGTTGTGTGGATTTGTTACTAGTATTATTTGTGTTATTTGTGCTGTTGTTGTTTATGATATTTACCTCCACCAAGGAGGTTATGTTTTTGCCTGGGTTTGTTTGTCCGTTCATTATTTAGCAACATAACTCAAAAAGTTATGGATGGATTTTGATGAAATTTTCAGGATTTATTGGCAACGGCACAAGGAAGAAATGATTAGCTTTTGGGGGTGATCCGGAATAAATCCTGGATTCTGGATCACTTTGAAATTTTCATTAACATTGGGGTCAATGGGGCCAAAAATTTTGTTTCTC
>JAPSES010000144.1:15110881-15127417 GCA_029822895.1 Maxillicosta whitleyi
AAGTAATGTAACTAAACGTACAAGTAAAAAGTAAATAACAAGCAAAGGCAGTCTGAATGTCATGTTTTACATTTTTTATGAACTGATTGTCAAGTACACGACTGAAAATGGAGACACACAAACAAACAATTACAGACAAAATGTAGAGCAGTTTGAAACTTCGCAAACCTGTTCTTTTCTCTCTTTCAAATAAAGTCAGTACTGAAAATTCAGCGTACATTAAGAGAAAAACACTGTCACTGTTTCTGTCTTTCTTTCTTTCTTTCTTTCTTTCTTTCTTGTTTTCTTTTTTTGAGTAACGAAACAGAACATTGAAAAAGTAGTGGATTAAAAGTATGCAATTAAGTTCGGAAATGTTGTGAAGTAAAAGTGAAAGTTGTCAAAAAATTTAAAACTCAAGTAAAGTACAAAGTCTCCCAATATGTACCTAGGTGCAGCAGTGAAGTATTTTTACTTCGTTATTATACAGCACTGCTGGAAACCATAGGCATATTTTACTCAGGAAGATAATACTACTACCAGTCAAAGCATCTATCTACTAAAACACTTGGAGTCATGTGAATCATGTGGCTGTGAGCTATCATTATGTAACACAGTTGTATCCATAACATACCATTAATGTGGAAGATTACTGAGTGACAAAAAAAAATGGCTTCAAATAAATATATAAAGTTGCTACATTATTTTCTTTTGTATTCCAGAAAAGTACCCCATATAGTCTAATTGTGACTATGTTTACGTCTGCCTCTGATAATCAGCTTCCTTCCTAATCGGAAACTAACAAATGCTGTTTAATGGTGCCTCCATAATTTTCATGCCTGATGCTCCTGACAAAGCGCATTACACTTTCTTCCCTCAGATCTGCAATTTTACCCCAACTAAAAGCTAATTATCATGCTTTAGAGAGTAATTGTATCATTGTAGTTTGCACTTTACACCTTCAAAATAACAACCGCAGTTTTGGACTGAATTTTTAATTTCTAGGGGTATGAATAAGATATAACAATTGACGCTTTATGTGAGTTTCCACAAACTAGTTTTATGAACATGGAGCTTTAGAGTAAGGAGTGAAATGAATACCCCATGGTAAACAGTGTGATATATTCAGTTTTACCTACATGCTCTGTAGCTCTGGAGGGCAAACGGTCAGACTTAATAGCTGACCTTTAACCCCTACTGCTATGTCTACCTGCTCTTGTCTCCCTTCTAGGTGAAGTGCCATTAATCTCAGACAAGCCTAGTTACTTTGCAAAGAAACACAGTCAACGTCAGCCTGTTAAACTAGAAGTGACATGAGTGAAAAGCTACAGATGAGCTTGTTTATTTGCGTACAGAGTGGGGAAGTGACCACTTGAGAGACATCTGGAGATGGATCCTAACAACATGTGTTCAAGATGTAGTTTTAGCCTGAGACTTATGCTTGTAAAGTTCAGGGTGGGTGTTTATGCATGGTCTGGACAAGATCATAAGTTAAGAATCTTTTACCTTTTACAGGCTTGCATGATTTTCCCCCTGCACACTTTAACTGTACTGGTAAATCAATTCAGTGATTCAGATAATATAAGTATTTATTATTTTGACTTTGATGATCAGTGTACCAGTTATTGCTAAAATATTGTCAATTTTGTTTCATTTTTGGTTAAAAATATTTGTGTGTGATTAAACCCATTAAGGGTAAAACTCTAAACTATGCCCACTTACCACAAATGTAGTATCGTACTATAGATGTTTACAGTTCTATACAGTAAAGCTACAGCGACATCTCAACACATCCAACTTCTTTAGAAATAAAAGAGACTCAGAGTGCGTTTCAAACAACAGCAAACTGCCTGAGATATTCCAAAGAATTATATTGTAATATAGGTAAATTTTTGTCAAGTCATTGAAAATCTCATACAGTTTCAGTTGGTCTATGAGTTGAGTTCAGAGTAAAATTCCCATTACAAAGAACATCATTCACATGCCACTTATGTCACTAACCGTCAGAGATGATCACTTCCTCTTTTAAGATAAATAAGTCATAATACTCTTGTGGAACTGTTAAACAAACTTTTCTCTGGCCATAAGATGGAAATTCCACCTAGAGGGAAGGTACAGCTGTCCCTTTATTGTGCAGTCTGCTTTGTTGTTACTCATGGATCTATGTTGCTCATGGGCTCTTGTACGTACTGAGTCTCTCCCCAAAGGTCCCAGTCAACACTACAGGGTCAGGAGATGGGAACGCTGAAACTGAATGCACTTGTCAGTGTGCATTCTGCTCACAGAGATGGCTCAGGGTAAGAGAAGGATGGTTTCACACTCAGTTGTAACAATGAATGCAGTTGGGTAGCCACACTTTTCAGGTTTTTTATAGGACTGAAGCTCACAGTAATGTATTTGCACTGTAGATTTATAAGTATGAAATACACTGGACACATTTCTTGAAATCTTATAATAAAACGCAAAATAAAAATGCCAAAATCTTTGACATTTAACCCCACTGTAATTGTCCCAGAACCTGTCAGGTCACATGATATGCAATTCTTGCTGTATATAACTCTTGATGCCACATCTGTACTGAATCAATGGGCCAATTCACAGTAAAAACAGAACAAAAATATATATATATATTTCCTCACTTACTTCTATTGAGGCTGAACCATGCTGATTTGCAGTTTCATTTCTCAAGGATTTAAGGTATTTGTTTTGACAGGTCCCCTGATGAGTGGTCCCCACGGGTGACGTTAAGGAGACAGAGTTCTATATGATTCAAGGGACTGAAGCTGGACTCAAATGCTGGAAAACATCAGGGATCATAGATATTTATTGCATGAGAGTGAGCTGTTTTTAAGCCATTTTTTAGAGGAGCTAATATTTTAAGCAGTGCTCGTGGAAGTCATCCTGTATTGGGGTTGATTTTATAGACCAATAAAAACAGCAATTGTGCAGGGAGGTGTAGTTTAGCACAGTCCAATATTCCCAGTTGTCCAGACCCATACATATACTATCCCCTCCAAGGCTCAGGTGGTTGTTGTTTTGATGAGACACAGACAAAGAAAGACTTTCAAGGCAGTCATTGTTGTCTTTAGGATGTGGTGCAAGTTTACCACCTTGTGGTAGGAAGAGAAATTACAATAGTCATGACCAAACCGACGAGAATGTTCTTAATAAATGTTGCCCTTTTTAACCATCTCATTGTATTTTTTTCCTCGATGACAAGGAGCATTCACATTTCCTTGTACCAGCTATGATGTCATCTTCATCCTCATGTTGATTGATGATTCATATTTCTCTAAAATTAGCCTACATGTTATAAATGGCTTAAAATGTCTAGTAGTTACATAGTACTTGTTAATACTTAAACAAACATACAATATATGTATATGATAACAAACATTAAATTTGTATTTTATAGAACTTTTTATTGATGTATGGATGACATGCATTCTATCCCTTAGGTATTCAATTTCCACTGGAGCTATCAACCATGAAATTATAAACTGCCTCTAATCAGATACTAGATTTTTATTATTATTATTGTTGTTGTTGTTGTTGTTGTTGTTATTTCTCCTATTAAAAAAAAACACATTTCCTTTATTTTTAGAGTACCTGGGCTCTACTAATATGAAATATGAGGGTATTTTCCCCTTTCAATCAAGAAGGCAATGACAGGGTAATTTGACCATCTCACGCTATTTTATATCAGAAGTGTTTTTCAGTGATTCTTTTAAATGATCATTAATTGGTTGCAAACATTTGGTCACGATTATAGCTTGTTTATTTTATTTATTTATTTATTTATTTATTTAACCACCATTAAACCCATCCCCAAACTGGAACTTTCGATTGAGTTGGACTCGATTAGCTGGGTCTTCAACAACAGGTTTTCGAGTCAACTCGAGAAAAATAGATTGAACATATTATTAATTCTGAGTTTTGCTTCATTAAAATATCATCAAATGGATCGACTGGCATCTTTTGGAAGTAAGTGCGCATTTTAATGTAGCAGTAAGTACATCCGCTGCACGTTTATATTTATTATACGAATTCCTTCTCAAGTTATCTGTTAGCCGTATTAGCATCCCAGGCTAGCATTGTTTGCTAGCACGTTAGCCATAACCATGTACTATCAAACGTTCTCTGATTAAAAACAGAAAGGATATCGGTGTTTCAAGGTTTATTGTTTCTGTAAGTTGCATATGGTGGGAGATAAATTCCACACTTAAGCAAAGGAGCCATAAACCTATTATAGTCAAACTTGTGCCCCTAGCATTAGCAGTAATCCAGCTAGCTTCTGCACAATCTTTTACCCGTCATGCTGTTGTTTACAGCTGATCGATGGGTTAAGTTTTAAACTTTAAATGTAACATGTCTTACAGAGCGCTGTTACTGTGTTTTATGTGAGCTGATATCACTAATCGCTGTACAATCACGCCACGTTCCTTCGTATGTGAAAATGCTCTAGTATTTAAAACGTGTTTCATTTCAGATGACCCTTTTGATAAACCACCTTGCAGAGGCTGTTCATCGTATCTCACTGAGCCTTATATTAAGTGTGCAGAATGTGGACCCTCTCCTTTTTTGCTATGTCTTCAGGTAAATTAGTGAGAAATAAAATAAAATGAATATGGCAGCTTTTCTCTCTTCCTAGACTGATGCTGAACAAACTTTTATTTCAGTGTTTCACCAGAGGATTTGAGTACAAAAAGCATCAGAGTGATCATAAATATGAAATAATGGTGAGTGAAATAGGTGTGTACTTGTTTTGCATATAGTATACAGATGTAGCCTACACTGTTTAACCACACTCTTCACCTCTTTATCCAGACTTCAGACTTCCCTGTACTGGAGCCCGGATGGACAGCACAGGAAGAAATGGCCCTGTTGGAAGCAGTAATGGACTGTGGCTTTGGAAACTGGTAAGTGTTTTGTTTGTGTGTTTTATGTATTAAAAATGAGTGTTACGTGACAGTCTATTAATTTGTGGCTGGAATAGAAACAACTCTTTACATAAATAAAATAGTAATGCTCAGAAGAACCACTGATGCTTTGGTGAAAGTGTGTGAAAGACAAAATGTTAACAGTATTTATTTACTGGGCTTCAAAACCCATCTTTGTTTTAATCTTAGACCTCTCTGCAGATCATGTTTAGCAGCTTTTTACCACACTGTATTGAATGATGAGTGCACTATTAAGTAAAAAATTGTCAGGTTTCTGTTTTCTCTTTTACTGAAAAACTTAACAAAATGCATAGATTTTTGTAGCTAAACCTGTTACTCTTCTGGACCATTGTTCATTCAAATGTAAACTTCAGCCTGTTTTGTTGACAGGTGAAAATTATATGCGACATGAGTTTAGTTTACTCTTGTTTTTGACAAGTAATAGGAAAAACCAGGGTTGGGAGAACTTCTAGACATTAAAATGTTCTTTTTTTTCTTGGAGTTATTGTTTATTATGTTATCAGTAATGATTCTCTTCTGTTTGTTTGATTATAATTATGGTGTTTTAAGTTGTGATGGTACAGTCCCCAGAAACAATCATGTTATTGGCTTCTTTAATTTATGGAAACCTACTAGTACAAAGCTATTTTGAGACGTTGAACAGATGGTTAAGGAACAGGCACAGTATACTGTGCTAGATGACATGTTTTCAATGTTTAGCACCCATCTAATTTATTCATAGACTTTGGCACACTCTTTTCTGAAATGCTATATACAGAGAATATATTTGTTTAATATCTCTCCACAGGCAGGATGTGGCGTATCAGATGCGCAGTAAAACAAAAGAGGAATGTGAAAGCCACTACATGAAGAATTTCATCAATAATCCACTCTTCTCCTCCACCTTGCTTAGCCTGAAGAAAACAAAAGACTCACGTTTTGCAGACGGAGCTATTCCTTTCAAACGTCAGTATCCACGTTATCTGCCACTTATGTGTTTTTATTTAAAGTCACATGAGAAATAAGACACAGCAGAATTGGGTATTCTGTCAGAGCTGTCTATTAAATGAAACACTATTGAGATGTGGATCTTTAAAATAATCCATGCATTGATTATAGACGGTCAGAGCAGCCAGAAGAGAAATTTGCATAAAATAACGGAAGTGGCTGAAAAACGCTGTCCTGACAGTTGGACAGAAGCAGTTGGTGAGCCTGGAACTCATCTCAGTTCCTAGCTGGCCTCGGTTCTCCATCTGTCACAGTGTTTGAGTACTTGACAGACATTGACTATAATGTTCACGATGCAGCTTCCAGCATCAAGGCAGGGACAGAGTTTTATTTAATTTCTATCATGACCATTAATAAATAAATAAACTGTCATGGTAGAGCGGAACATGTAACTTGTGCCTTGTCTCTCTTTATACATTTGCAAATCTTACCAGTTTCCTTTTTTATATATGTTTTACAATGTTGTTTAGTTATTGTTTTATTTAAATGGATACAGTATTGTATGTTCTGATTTCTCAATTCATATCTTTCTCTATTTTACAGCCACTGATGACCCCCCTCGACCTACGTTTGACTCTGTGCTTTCACGAGATATGGCTGGATACATGCCTGCAAGAGCAGACTTTATGGAGGTTTGGGAATACTTGTGTTGTGTACTTTATCCTGTGCATCAACACAGCCTGATATGTTGAATGAATGAAAAAACAGCCAGTAGATGGCTTAATAAATGCTACAGATAATAGTGACTCATGCTGTTTTTGGTTTCTGGTTGAACATTAGTCACCCATGTTTCATTCATACGTTGTTTAAGACTACTCATTGATTATCTACAGGTGAACTTGAATCAAACAGATTATGAAAACCATTATTCACTTTTCTACCTAGGAGTTCGACAACTATGCTGAATGGGATTTGAAGGATATTGATTTTGTGGATGATGACTCAGATGTCTTACGTGGTGGGTATATATTTTGTTGTGTATTGAAATATACAAAGAAAACATAAGAGCATAGCATTTATTATTCATTGCACCCTTATGTGTATGCTCTTTTTCAGCACTAAAGCTCGCAGTTGTTGATATCTATCATTCAAGATTAAAGGAGAGACAACGAAGGAAAAAGTAGGGCTCTTTTCTTTTTTATTTAATGTTGTTCAACGACTGATGTTGCTTAATTTGCAACATGTAATGACCCCAGACCATCAGTAGATGGCATTATAAGCTTTTAAGGTCACATGAAGTCTCAGTTCACTGTTACTTATGAATGCTTTTAAGGTTGAATGAATACATTTTATACTGAATTAATTCAATTTGTCTATTCTCTCAGTTATACTGTTCACATTTATTTATACTTAACCAAGATGATTCTAATCTGCACAGACACAAGTCAGTGTTCAACACATGAAAGTAACTGCATTTTTTAAACCATTTTCAACATCTTATTATAAACTACAGGGAGTCTGTTGTTCAGGTACAACTTATAAGCTCCAGGAGTCTCTATGTAAACCTTGAATATTTTTAGAAATGAGAAAATATGTCTGTCCCCTAGTGAACACTCCACGTGCCAAACTGTTTGACTTTTTGCCCAGTTTTAGGTTGGCAAAGACCGCATCCTCACAGCATGCAACTTCAGAAAATATTTGAAGTCCACCTTCACTCAAAGCCTTTTTTTTTTTTCATGTTCTCTCAATGTCTCGTTCTCTCTTCACTACACACTACGTACATTTGACTCTATCAATGTTTCTTGTGCTTATCTACTTCAGTGGCAGAGGTTCTCTGTGCTGACCTAAAACCTGAGTATAGAGCATGTACTAAATATTTATTTATTTTCTACTATGGAAGACGTCATTACTCATACATTTAACACAGTTGTTTTGAGGAAGCAGGATGCATCATCTTTTGTCAGATGAATAAAAATGGGAATTGTCATGCATATTCAGACATTTATCATTGTGGGAGCTGGAATTAGTATATTGTAATGAGGTCATTAATTTTTTTTGTGTGGAAAAATATTTCAGACCAATTTTATTTTTCAAAGTACAGTATTTTTCTAATGTCTTAAAATGTTTTACAGGTAAGAATGCAATTTTTTTTTTTTTTGGACTGTGAATCAATTCATTGGTAAACTCTCCTGTTTTGTATATTTGACTGATTTTGTTTTGATGTGTTTTAACATAATATTAACAACTAATGGTTTTTACAGGCCTTGTTGCGCATATTATTCCATATGACAGTGTGGTCGCTGTCAGTATTGAACCTGCACAGTTCTTGTAATGATCTGCCAGTAAATCAGCCTTAACAACTTCATGTTCCCTGAGTATGGAGGAATGGCATGTGTGGCTGGGCAAGCATGTAGGTTTTCTAAGCCCACGTTTTCATCTCTTCATCTCTAGCTCATCATTACACTTCCTGGCATGTGTCATGGGCAAATAGCCATGACCCTTGAGTCTCAGAGTTCACCTCTGTTGTTGAGCAAATTACAACCGCAGGCTCTGCACATGAATATATTTGATTTTTGAGCAACTGTAACATCCAAGATAATTGTAGAGACCTGTTTGTCACAACATTAATTCCCACAGTACATAATCTAAATCTCAATTTCTTTTAGGATTATCCGAGACCATGGACTGATCAACTTGCGGAAATTTCAAAGTAAGCGCTCGTATAACATTCACTTGGGCTTGGCTATGGTCGCATTCATAGCAATTTACAGGGGTATGTGATATCTACCAGTCAAAATGCTGCAGAATGTTTCTAAGGATGCAAGCAAACAACTCCAGTCTAATAACCACCGTTAACCTCTGTGGCCCCTGAGGTAGCTGAAGTGTGGCAACTGACAGAGCTTGTATTTATGATCAAGGCTTGGAATAGTCTACAGGGGCTGTGTGCCAGAGCGTGCCACAGCATAATTGCTTTACTGTGAATAGATATGATGCGATGAACACTGTTGCCATAATAGCAGAAATGTGGGGGTCTTCAGTATTGATCCACCTGTCACAGGTTGGATTTCATTGAGCTAAGTAATGTAAATCTCTTGACTCCATACATTAAAGGCCAGACCAACAGCAAGGTCTGTTATGAATGGATTTGTCCAATTAAACACTCTTTTTCGACCACCCAGCCCATCGTTATATCTCCACGTGTTGCTCTCTGAAATTGGCTGTGGTTTGGGACTTGAAGAGTTCTCCCCTCATGTTTTATTTATGTATTCTCCAGCCTCCAGTTAGCCCTCCTCCCTTTTTCCCCTCCTTTCCCTTATCTCTCCAGTCTTTCAAGACAAAAGGGAACTCAGAGTAGCTGTAGAGCTGCAGACTGGTTGTCATGGAGACTGTCAAAGATTGTGTGTCTATGGGGAGTGTGCGTGTGCTCATGTGTATGTCACATGCAATAATGAAAGCACTATCCAACCCTGGGAGGCTCACAGTATCATGTCTCAGGAACTGCTGGAGGCAGATTGACCAGTGTTGTTGAAGGGCAGTAGGGTGAAGTCCAGTAAGAGCTTGTTACTTTAAATCATGCCAGTCTGTTTTTTTTTGTCATTGTTTTTTTGGGGTCAGTTGTGTGCTGGTATGCAGCAACATCACCTGTATCTATGTAGACTTCTTGTGTGTCCACTATTTTGCATGATTTCATGTGTTAAACCTGAGAAGGCAGCAGCTAATTAGCTCTCACATATAAGCCTGCGGAACAAAATTGACCACTAAACACACACACACACACAAGACCAGTCCTTTCACACCCACACAACAGCTTTCCTCTCTGTCTTTGACACTTGTCTGTTTCTCAGTAACACAGGCGATGCTTTGAGATGAACACAACAAGCTCTTCAGTGTGTGCACGCCTTTAGAGTGAGTTAAGTGGTGGTGAAAACACATGGGAAGCGTTACTGTGTCCAATCTCAGGAGAGGTCTTGGTGCTTTTGATGCAGCAAGAGTGTTGGATCACATATTTAATGACATTTTCCTCGTGCTATTCAGCCATAGTCTGAAATGGTAAAAGGACAAGAAAAAAAGAAATATTACTGCACTTTGATTTTTACACTTGACTTTTGAATGGCATGTAAGCCATCAGCCATATACACCCTAGAATCAAAAACAGCCTTTTATCTATTAGTTTTAAGTGTAGTTGTCTGAGGAATGCTTTTAATGCCATTATGAAACGTGAGAAAATAAAGATAAAATTCATGCTCAAGTTGTGAAAAGAAAAAACATTCATGAACCTTTCATGTAAATATATCTACAATGAACAGTGTATGAAGAAAGATGAAAACAAAAACTAATGACTCCACTTCTCATAGAATGCATTAAAATTACAATCCAGTGTTGTCTGAATTATCAGAAGGGTCGGATTGTTCTTTCATATCTTTGTGTTATATTTATCAGGATATACTGCCTACTCACGCCTCTTGTTTCTTCTCTCACTCTCTCTCAGTGCTGGAGCGCTGCTACCCAAAGGAGGTGCAGGAGATGTATGATGTCATGAGACGCTTTGCCCGAGTGGTGGGACCAGTTGAACATGACAAATTCATCGAAAGTCACGCATGTTAGTATTTTGGATGAAGCCTACATCTTACACTCACATATTTACATTTTCTTCATTCTATTGACTACATTACATTTATTTTTCCTAAACCAGCCCTGATTTAGTTTATTCTTCAACAGAAGCATTCTATAGCATGGCCCTGAGGGGAGCAAACTCAAGAGTGGAGAGCATGTGTAGTGTCATTGATAATTGACAGTGTTTTCCTGTGTACAGCTGTGCTATAAAGGTCATCTAATTGCTTTTGTTTGATGGCCAACTATCTCCCCCACTGTCTTCACAGTACTGGTCAGCTTGTTTGTTTACTACAGTCAATTGTAACACAGTGATGTTAAAAACAAAGCCTCAACCATTTTTCTGCAATACACCAGATCAGACTGCTAGTGCTGGTGGGTGGCATCCAACATTTATGCGTTATGGCTGTGTACTATGTTGGAGTGTGGAGCAGAGTTAATAGCCATTTAAGACTGAGTATATAGCATTTTCCTTTATTAAAAATAAATACACCACATAGACTCTTAGAATAATAATCGTTCTCACCATCACTTCTGACCCCCCTGTCAGTGTGTGGTGGTGTCTTTATCTGCAGAGATCCTGCCTTCTGCCTGTATTTTCTATTCTCCTTTTGTTTTGTTGTGTTCAGGGTGTTTCTGGGTGTCAACCTTTGGACACAGTGTTTATATCCTTAGACAATCAGTAGCAGCATAATGCGGAATGCACGGGCTGAACAATATAAAACAAAGCGACTTTGTCACATGGCTCTCGTCTCTGCTCTTCTCACTTACAAGACAGTTCTGTCTGAGAGACGAGACTCTGGGCAAAGCCAGTAGACACACAGACTGTCACCTCTAACAGAAAGGTCAACACCAAACAGCAGAATGGAGGAAGCTTGTGCTGCAGCTGTATTTTGCTCTAGAACAGTCTGATAGAGTTTTGTGAAAGTGCTTGATTTTTTATTTTTTTTTTTTTGGAGTACAACCACTGTTGGAGAATCCACAAATTATATATATCTTCTATATATTTTTTTTCAAAGCTGTTTGTCTTCTTACACTTGCTCTTTTACTGCTGGGAAAGGACAGATAAAGTTTGAAGAGTTCTGTAAACAAACACAACACAAAATGTTACATAGTTTGCTTTAACAAATAGCTCAGAATAGACAAACTAAATGGCTCTAGTGACAATCAGTTGTGCTGATTGAACTTTTAACCACAACCTTTAAAGTGGTGATATACTAGGACTTTGAGTATTTTCCATGATCTTTTTCTTCTCATCAAACTATTCAATTTCCTTAGATTTGTCAGTTATGTGTAAATAACATTAACATTTTATATACATCTGCTTATAATTGGTCAACAGTAAACAGGCATTTGCTTTTTCATGATTTCAAATGTTAAGTGTCAAAACTAGTGAAATTTGAGCTGTGTTTGAGTAAAACAGTGTTCAGGAGCCTTTGTGGACAGATTTAAAAAAAAAAAAAAAACCTTTTTACTCTTCATTTTCTTTCTGCCAGTGGAGTTCGAGCTGAGGAGAGAGATCCGTCGGCTGCAGGAGTACAGGAAAGCAGGGATCAAATCATTCTGCAGTGAGTCCAGCCTGACCTTTTTCACTCCTCTTCTCAGCAATACATCTCAAAGTTGCATACCTAAACAGGAAAATGTATTTATATTCTGACTCTTTATTTTGACATGTAAATGTTTAATTATTTTTAGCAGCATCAGCATTGACTATGAGGCATCAGTCTGTGGATCATCGTAGGAATTGCAATATCTTAAGACTTTGTTGAAGCATGGAGGAAATTTAATATTTTATTTAGTTTCTATAGTGAAACAGGCTTTAGTATAAGCTACTGTTGGAATAATAAACTGCCCATCACTACTTCCACAGGATTAGTCACTAGCCTGAACCATCCAGGCGTCTAAATGTTTCAGTCCCCACTGCAGTTTATTTGAAACAACATCCTGTTGTGTTAGCTTTTTTCTTTCAACCTCATGTCTCTCTGCAACTGTGCTTAGGTGCCAAGGTGTATGAACGGGTGAAGCGAATGCGAGAGGACGAGCGGAGGAAGAGGACCATGCTGTGTGACGTGCTGCAGTACATCCAGGATGGCAGAGCCTGCCAGCAGTGGCTCAGTAAACAGGCTGCAATGTGAGACCTCAAATTCCTTGTTGTTACCCTGTGTGTAATAGTGGGCAGGGGGAGTCATGCTCCCAGAGTTGCTGACTCTGTCGATACAGTCAGTGTCAAGCGTGCTCAGATGATGAGTGGTGATGAGTTCTTCCATGTATCCTCATTCCACCTTCAGTCTGTCTTGTTTTTTAATGTACCACTGCTCTTGGCGTTTCATCCAAGATCTCTTCTTTGGGATTTATCCAGCTCCTAATTGTTCTACCTTATAAAATCTTGAATGCAGTGATTCATCTTTTTTGGATGAAGGTCCTGGAGCAAATGTACCGAACAAAGCCTAGATATGCTCTGTCGAAGTAGGACGTGTGTTTGTATAAGCTTGCACTGATGCTAACCCTTTTCCTTCTGATTTCAGAGATGCTGGCATTACTCCAGCTGTCACAATGATCACAGTGTCAGGTACAGAACCCCTCTCCACCTTTTCTCTCTCTACTCCCCCTTCGCTGTTGTCTTGGCATCGCCCCAGGCGAAGACACATGAATGCAGACGCTCCTCCATAAATACACATGAAAAATAGGCCTCTACATGCATATTTATCTTGCTGTTTTTTCTTTTTAAATTGGCTGCCTTGCATTAACCTCTAGAACACAAATGTGATGCACACTCCCACACAGCTATATTTACACAGTTGGAACACAGTAAATATATTTTCCCTTGTCTCTTTCAACAGAAAGAATTAACTGGATGTTTTCAGGTTGCTATTTTATTATATAAAGTATGAACCAACGCTGTGACACTGCATTTCTGTTTGAATTTTTGGTCCACAGCAACAGGTAGGAGGAGCGCCCCTCCTCTTAACCTGACTGGGCTGCCAGGAACCGAGAAGCTCAATGAGCGGGAGAAAGAGGTACTTATTTCCAGTCTGTGGTTAATGGGTCTCACAGGCCTCATAAAGCCTCAAGATGCTTAAAATTTAGGTGACATAATGTGTTGTCTTTGTCCTTTCAAATGGAGATATTTGAACTCAAAGTGAAAAGCTATCTCTGTGTTTTGGCAATGTAATCTATTTTAAATAGAATTTTGACATGTTATAAAAGCTGATTGGACTGTGTAGTTAACTTTGGGGGGTAAATGTGTTTTGAACAAGCAGTAACAAAACTGGGAACCAAAATTGCTGTGGAGCCTATAACCACTTATCCAAACTGTGCATTCTGTGGGCTGATGTTGTACCTTCTCTGCTTGGAGCTAAATATATAACGAAAGTTTCTGTATTAAAATGTTTTTCTGTTAGCAGAATATTCAAGTGCGAGTTCAGTAGGATGTGGCTGAAGCAGAGAATTTGTTTCATTCATAATGGTCTTAAGTCCTAAGAGGACTGATATTAATTGTGGAGTGTTGGTCACTTGTAATTATGACAGAGGTCATCTGTGATCTCAGTCCTGTCAATCAACCATGTCTGTATGTCAGCCAATGACTTACCCTACCCTAAGTTTTAAAAGTGGTTTAGGAGTAAATTCAGAAGGTTCACATTACAATACACCATGGAAATTCAGTGATAGAGTAAAGTTACATACTTAAAATCTCCAAAAATGACAAGATCGCTGACATCTATGACAGCTACAGTAAGGAACATTTTTCTGTCTTTCAGCAGTTATCTGTAAATGGTGAGTCTGACATCAGAACCAGGGAAGTGTCAGTAAATCTGAGTTAAAAACACACTACACTGCCATGTGAATATACCCCATAAAATACAAATGTGGGTTGTTTTATTTGCAAGGCAGTAGGGGGTCCCAGGTTATAGAAATAAGAATTTAGAAAGATGTGAGCAAAGCCAACTTATTGAAATGTGCAGAAACTCTGCTACTATCATCAGCTGTTTGTCTTAATGGTGGTGTCCCTTACTAACACTCTTATTTGTTTTGTGCTCTCAGTTATGCCAGGTGGTGCGGTTGGTGCCGGGGGCCTACCTGGAATATAAGCAGGCCTTGCTTAATGAGTGCAGACGGCAGGGTGGACTGCGGCTGGCTCAGGCCAGAGCACTGATCAAAATCGATGTCAACAAGACACGAAAAATCTATGATTTCTTAATCAAGGAGGGATACATCACTAAGGCTTAGGAGACCGTAAAGGACTTTGGTTGTGATTAGTTGTTTAATATATTCTCATTATGTAACAGTGTCTTTAATTGATCCAATTCTTTGCTGCTCATTTGAAATATGATGAAAATGTCATTTGTTAAGTTCTTTTGTGTATTCCAGTCTGAGTATTAAAAGTAACAAATCTCTGTCGTGAGACCAGAGACCATATCATGAATATTTTTCTTCTGTTATGAATTTTTTTTTTTTTTTATTACAGGTATTTTAATTATTAGCTCTATTCAAACTGCTAGGTTTTGCTAGATCTTGATTCCACAGGATCATGATGACATCAAATACTAGTGAACTCCCAAACTATTGATCCTCCACAGCACTACGGATAGAAAATTAATACGATGATAATTTTTATGTCAAACACAAGAAAGAACAAAATCATTAAAGTAAGGTTTTAAACTGAACAATAGAACTCAACAGAAGTCGTCTCCCTCACTTGTCATTTGCTCTGATCAGTGAGACCTTTCTACATGGATTAGGGTTAGCCACTGGGCTTAAGGAAGACTTGCAGTCTGATTAGTGGTGAACAGTCTTTTCTGTGTTTTTGAACCCAGTTTAGTAGCTTCACTAACTCGATCCATTCGGACTCTTCCATGGACACATGGGTCTGGTGTGACGTGGGAGAACTGTTATGATAATTACACAGGCAGGCATCAGGCCACCGGCCTCTGACAGGCTTATCAGAGCAGAGAGCAGCCGCAGCTCCAACCTCAGCTAACAGCCTGATTAGAACAGCAGATTCACCCTTTGATGATAAGGGCACGGCCGTGGAGGAGCGTCTTAACTGAAATGCAGGGATTGAATCTGGATTTACAAGGTTGTGAAAGAAGAAATTTACGGCTCCGTGTATCTTATCAAATCAAAATTTCAAAACAAACGAGAAGCAACGGAGTGAAACTGTGGCTTTCACTTTTAGTCATTGCACAGGACGCAGTTTTCCTTATGTCACACTTGATGTCTTTACCTGTGCCTCTCTAAACCCATCTGTGATCGCACCTCTGTCTTTTTGATTTTGTTTAAAAAATTTTATAGCTGCAAACAGAAGCAGACAATTTTCAGTTTGCTCATCAGTGGGAAGATGCAGTTCAAAGCACATGAACAAATCAGAACCATTTTGTTAAAAATGTAAAAGTGAGCAACTAAAACGACCACAATGTTTTTGTTTTTTTTTTACATCTGTAATGCATAATGCTGCCAATTACTTTGGTTTGTGTTGGGGTGTTTGATGCTACTTTATAATTATCAAGCATTGCCTTTATATTGTGCATTTGAAACAATAAAATCATCACTGTCAAATGTTTTGTTACATATGCACATCACATAAACATAAAATGTCTTGTATAGTACTGTTTTAGATTAAATCAACTGAAATTGTGTACCTAATTCAACAGTGTACCTAAAATTAAGCATTTTTAATATGCAGTTACAAACATACTTTCCAGTGTGTGCATAAAAACTAGCAGATTGGTGACTTCATAAACACAATTATCACAATGTTTGGCACTTAAAAAAAAAAAATTCTTCCAAAGTGTGGCATCTCATAATATCACTTGACAAAAACATCTAAAAAAAAAAAAAAAAATACATAAAAAAAAAAAATTAGATAAAGACAGTACAATGGTGTAAAAGCAAGACAGGCCTTCAAGAGCATGAAGAATTTAACCATAGAACTGTATTTACATATGAAAACTAGAAAAGCACTCAGAGAGCGCCAACCTCCACCAAGCAGCACAGTTTCCCCACATATTGTGACTGACACCCCGCAATATTACTCCCACATTTGTTTTTTATCTATTTT
>JAPSES010000144.1:15148656-15158690 GCA_029822895.1 Maxillicosta whitleyi
AATTTCAAAGTGATCCAGAATCCAGGATTTCTTCTGGATCACCCCCAAAAGTTAATAATTTCTTCCTTGTGCCATTGTCAACAAATCCTGAAAATTTCATCAAAATCCGTCCATAACCTTTCTAGTTATGTTGCTAATTAACGAACGGACAAACAAACAGACTGTTGTTGTAATACATATGTGTAAAGCATAATATTTTTTAAATTGCAGTTCATCTTAACAAATTACACGCTGCTCATGTCATTAAATTTTTTAAAGGGTAGTTGGTCGATATCAACATTTTCATTATGTGATTTTACTTTTTTCACTCTAAGACATAGATTATTATTATTTACAGACTTTTTTTTTAATGGTCCGGCCCCCTTCAGATCAAAATGGGCTCTATGTGGCTCCTGAACTAAAATGCATTTGACACCCCTGTTCTAAAACCTTTTCAAGAGTCTAATTTCCAAGCGTCTGTGATCAAACGGCTCTGTTTGTTATTCATTTGATGCACTGGCATTCATTCATGTTGCATCGGGCTGAAAACAGTGCAACTGCCAACCCTGACTTCACAAAACAGAAAGTTGGGTGATGTTCCAGGTGTAGAGGTACTTCTTCATGGATGTGAAAGTATATGTATATGTGTTGGTAACAATGGCTGACTGGCTCCAGACACCGATGAAAACACACCACTTGTATTGTCGACTTTATCGGTTTTCAGTATTATTTTCCTTTTTTAAAAATACAAACTACTACAACTACTATAGATGTGGAAATGACTGTGATCAGATTCCTGAGTAGGATCGAATCTTCAACATTTTTGCAATCCTCAGTACAGTTGTTGTTTTCAGTCTGATATAATAAATGCTTTAAAACTGGCTGTGATGCAGTCTGTAGTCACCACTCTGTTCTGCTGAGCTGTTCTGTTTTGTTTTTTTGGGTCATTTTTTAAAATTTTTTTACACCACAATCTGCTGCAGAACTGGAACTGAGACTCAAATTTCACTACAAATTTAAGCTTCACTATTTTTTTTTTTTTTAGTTAATAAAACTTTGGGGAGTACTACTGTTTGGAGGTCCTTATTTGTTGTAAGGAAATGCTGGAAAGTTCTCTTAATTAAACATATGCTTCAAGGCTTTTCAACAAAGTTTTGTGTTGGAATCGGTTTTATTCTAAGATTTGGCACTGAAATAACAAATGCAAACCACTTTCAGCCTCCTTGATTATCAACAATCGTTATCAGCCCTGAATAAACCCCTATGTGCAAATATCAACTAAGCAACTGATTTGAAGGCAAAAGGCAAAAATGTGTCCAGTCAAACCTGTTGCAGCAAAATGTGTTTAATTTTATTTTTCTGCCAGAGACTTAACGGCTCTCCCACATACATTATCTGAACTGAGGCTGTTCAGAGAATAAATGTAAGTATACAACCCCCAGAAGAACTGCACTGTTCACATTTCCACTGGGCCCATCTGTAGCAGTGTATGTGCAATCAGGAGATGCTAATGTGTGTGATGTGCAGTTTAAGAGTTTGTATCCCCGGTGAAATTCTGGAACTGAAGCCGGAGAGAGGAATGACTCATGTGCAGTGAATCATAGCCTCCCACACAGGAGGAGAGGGGAGACGCATGCAGAAAGCAACAACTGCATACAAAAAACCCCACCACACAGCATTAAGTCAAACACATCTCCACCTGCCAGACTGCAGTCTGCAGCACAGATGCTCTGCTCGATGAAGAGCTTTCTCATGCAAGCTGAATGACACATTTCTACTCTCAAACGTTTCACAGGCAGAGTGATTTCAGTCGGAGCTCTTTTGTGCCCTGGCCTACTTGTTTCCAGAAACCTGCACTTACGGCTGCCAAAGCTGGCTCTATCGGAGGAAGTAGATGCAAAAAGGTGGTGACACAAAGACATACTGTAATGCCTCCTCTTTTCACTACACAGCCTTTCTTCCTCAAACCTCCACTTTTCTTTTCTCTTTTTAAGTCCTCCCTGGCACTTTACCTGTATGGCAGTGAATGTGGGAAAATTCAATCCATTCTAAAAGCTCCAGTACAAACAGATGATTTGTATTATTAAGCTTATCTGAGTCAAGAAGTTCTATAGCTGAGTATTCACACTGTTTGGCCTTAGGTACAAGGTAAACTGATAATTCATCTAAGCTTACAAGATAAAGATAAAGACACAGAGGCTCCGCATGATTAAATGTAAACAGTTTTAGGCTTCTGTGACATGTGTAACTTTATAAGAATAAGATATAATTAGAATAATTACCCATAACCTTGTGTTACTGTCTTTAGTCACTGCCTGTAAGCACAAGAGGAGTCAGCATCTTGCTACTGATTCATGCAAGAAAAGAAGCAGCAATCCAACATTCAAGTCATGTTTCACCAGGACAGAACTCCTTTTATCCCCCAAAGTGTTTGTGGCTACAAACATGAAAGAATCCAAGTTACAACCCTCAGGGCTCCTACACATTTATAATATTATTCATCTTGCATTGATCTAAATTTCTCAACTGAAGATTTCAGTCAGTGTAGAATTCACTCACAGTGAACACAATTTGGTTAACCTTAACCCATACAGACCCAGTGCTACTTTTGTGGCGGTTCCAAACTATTTTTTCCCTCTCTATTTAACTTTTAAGTGATTTAAAACCATTTATTATAATATTATCCCCTGTATTTTGTGTTTTTGAGACAAATCATGTATTTTCTTAAAATTAATTTACTAATCATGTACATGTTCAAAAAGCACAGATTAAAGTTGATTGTTATTGTATCAAAAAAAAGTGACTTTCACATTAAAATACATTATGAACTAAACATAAACAAAGTGTGCTCATCCACTGTCATTTATCAAACTCCACGGGTTTTACTGGTGAATCAATGTGTTGTAGAAAATGAGGGTATTTCCACGTTCAGTATGGAGCCTCTGTACGTCCAAATGGGTCATATCTGATGACCATGAAAAGATGAATAACTATATTTTTTTTACATTATAATTATTTACACGTATTGACAGGATTAGTGGAGCAACAGGTATTAAACATTTTATATCATTACCGCCGGTAAATGGTTTTGGTCGCCAGTAGCTGTTTCAGTCTTTATGGGTTAAATTCTAAAAATAATAGGGGACAATACAATTTAGATCTGGAATATGATATTCGATCAAAAGGAAATGAATCAGCAAATCATTTTTATGTTTGATGAATTCTTTTAATTATCAATAAATGTTTGGTTGCAGTTTTTGAAACTTTTGGATTTGGTCCTTTTTTCCACTGAATACATTTTTGACATTAAAAAAAAATTAATTATAATTGATAGATAATTAAAAGAAAGTCTTTTCTCTTAGTTTGGACTGTGTAGGAACCCTGCTAACCCAGGTCATAGTGAAGGATGTCAGAGCAGAGATGGGCAACAGCAGATTTATAAACTACCACATTAACAAATATTTGACAAAAAGCTGATAACTTCTGTTAGCACTTCTCATATAACCACAAACAAAAACCACAATATCTTAATGACAAATCCAAATCCTTGAGGCATCCCAGAAACCTGCATTAATATAAATAGCCAGAAATGCTAAATTATTCAACTTAAAATCTTTCCAGTGCTTCTCCCTGTAATTGCCCAAATTAGCATTTATCACTAAGCAGAAGAACTGGAGCATCATTAGCTGCAAAGTATCACTTATGATAAAAAAAAACTTATAAGTGCTGCCTTTGAGACACGGTGAGATGAGATGAAGCTGCTGCCGGTTGCCCATCTCTGCCTCCTGACCCGAGGAAGGGAGGTAACAAGAAAAAAAAAAAAAGAAAGAAAGAAAACTGGCCTCTCAGAATTACTGCTCAAGCAGGTACAAGGTCAGATTCAGTTTCTGGACCATTTGAGCTCTGACGTGCAGCTCCAATGTGCGTCAAAAATGGTGTAAACACTTAAAAGAAAGATTAAAATTCATGGCATGAATTAAACAGGAGCCATTAAGCTTGATTTCTTCGAAGCCACTGGATGGAACATCAACATCTCCTCCCTCCCGTACCTTTGGTTGAAAAACAAATCAGCACCTCTTCACCATACGACAATACAACAATCAGTGCTGCCTGCTGTAGCCACAGGCTCTTTTTTCACTTCATAATACTCTGAGGGGATGCTATTCTCCACTTGGCTTTTATGCATTCTTGCCAGTGTGGCTGTGCCAAAAATGTAATTAAAAGATGGGTTATTAATCTCAAGCTAGTGGCACAGAGACAAAATAAAACTGCATTAATTTCAGCCTGCCTCTATAAACACAGAATGAGAGGTGAGTGAGAGAGCGAGTGCAGGTCTATTATCAGCTGTACTCCCTGCTTATGACTAATGTGTAAGCCACATCTGCTCGCAGTCTAGATGCCTCTCGGTCGGTCGTATCTCGCCCTGACCATCCATCTGGCTCTGGCTGAGCAACAGAGGGGACGCAACCGACTATCAACGCCACAATGCTGCCCTTTTACACCGCAAGGTCTGAAAATACTAAATACCAACCAGCAACGTCACTGATCACAATCACCGTCACCCAGGAGGGAGACATGCGGTGACTCTGTGCATGTGGCCACAGCTAATAACTGACCGGTCATAAACACAGATGGACACTTTCAATATTTCTGTTTAATCTACGATATAGTTTTACTACATATCAGGGGCAAAAAAGACAAGTTCAAAATAAAACGTGCCATTCTGAGGTAATACTGCAGGACTGCGTTTATAGGTGGACACATGTCTCCTTCTTGTTTAATGTCTGTAATTTTCTGTGGCATCTACTGGTGAAATTCTAGATTGTAACATAATAGATTACTCCTCATATCGTCTTCTACAGTGGCTATTTAAGACATGAAAATGATCCTTGCTGGACTCAAGTTTGAGTTTGTTTGGTTACAGGGATTATAAATCTGATCCTTAGTCAGACTGGTGATGGTAATGCACCTTAACAATAGATGAAACACCTATAAACAGAAGAGTTGTCAGATAATAATATGCCCACCCCCAGCCCCATAAATGTGGAAAGTGGTTATGTTTGCAGTAGTTTTAAAAAAAAAAAAAAAACTGGGCTGCTGAATCAGTCAAAAGCATACATATATACTAGTATATACATGACAGATGGACATTAGACAGAACAGCAAACAAAACTACTCAAATGCAGAACTAAATTGTAGGAGGTCTGGTGGAAAAACAGACAGACACACTATATCCTTCCACATTATATGCCAAAAGGGGTTTAAAAAAAAAAAAAGAAGAAAGGGGAGAGTAGATGTTGATTCTGGCAAACTATTGCAGAAACACAGGGGAAACAATTCTTATTTTCATGTGATTATACTCTGAATAAAACATAACTGAATATTGTATTCCATTTCTACACTTTGATGCCAATATATATACTCAAATACAGACAGAATCTGTAAGCTAAATAAACATTTTAGAAATCCTCTTAGAATCATTGGAAAATACATCATCACAAAGCTGCAAACAGGCCTGATTTTCTAAGCTTTTAGAGATATGTGGTTCTCACAAGACAGCGATGCCACAGATAGGATGATCTGAGAATATGATGCATTCCTGTGGATTAAATTGCGCAGTTATATAAAGTACTTTAAAGGCTCGAGGTCTACAAGACGTACAGTATTTGCACAGTGGTGTGTTAGAGGTAAATCTGAATACTACACCAAACAGTCACAGCCAGCATGTAGCAATTCTGCACATAGAGCCCCAGTCAGAGTTAATAACCAGCCAGTTATCAGACACACAGATGGTTGTTAGCTGAAAGTGGAACAGCTACTTCCAGATGGAGGTGACAGAAAAGAAAATGAAACCCTTCCAAGACAAAGCAATGGTCGCTTTGACCATGAAGAACCAATCCCAGAGTGCAAACTCACCCTGAGGTGCCAAAGTGACTTTTCACTGTCTCTTATTTATTTTAGGAATGTGCTTTATTATTCTTGGACACTTTCTTAGTCATCCATCTGCATAAAAGCTAAAAAAAACAAAAAAAAAACAAGACCTAAATCAATTTCACTTCAAGTGTGACATTGGCTGATTTCGTCTGTTACAGTATGTCCAGGCAAACAACACTTGTTCACCACTGAAAGAGGAGCAGTGGAGAGAAGTGAATCTTGTCACTTTGGCCCCCTGATGGGCTTGTCGTAAGAGGAGAATAGGCCCCCTGAGGCCCCCAGTAGGGAATGAGTGAAATAAGATTTGGTTGACAGTTTGCTGTCTCATACTCGTTTAAACAGACGTCCAATAGTGCTTTCCTCTTTGTTCTGCAAAATGTTTCAAAGTCAAAGAAATGTCAATTGTTATCCATTGTGGATGAACACATTTATATAAACATATATTAACTGAGTTTTTTTTCTCTATGTTTGTGTGTGCATGTGCACAAACCTTGCTGCGGGCATCAACGTTGAGGAGACACACCCCACAAGCCAACTCCTTAGCATTTTTTATGCCATGCCGCAGAATACAGGAGGAGAAATCTAGGGAGCTTTCATCAGGCTTCACAAGTAGATTCATACACACCGAACACAAAAACACACACAAAAACACAAACAAATTTACCATCTTCATGCCTTGGGGCAAAATGTAGTCATTTCTATTCTTATAATAACCAGCAGTGAGAACAACTCAGCTTACAGTAAACATCTCCGAGCATCATCAACATTTCATAAAGACTTTGCTTAACTTCAAATGTGTGGCATAAAAACAAACAACAGCAGCATTTTCATATTTTTCTATTAGAAAAAAAGCTCAACCTGCAACACTTCAATTAAACATGAGCTCAGTTTTTTCCCCGCTCCCTCCTCGAAATAAAGTGTCATTATTATCTTCTTTAGTCTGAAAAACAATATTCTTTCAGAGCTGGCTGTGTGGAGGAGAACAGACTACTCCATCTGTTTGCTTTAGAGACACAGTAGACAGCTGGATAAATAAATCTATACTGTCCTTGTCATTCCTGTTGAGCCCAACACCAACCTACCAACAGGATACAGCTACATTGCAACTGGATCAATGGATGATTGATTTTCACCTAATGGAGCGACAAAAGTGAACTCACTAACATTTCATTATGCCATTGGCAGCCTTTTTTAGTTGTAACTTTACCTACAATGCAGTTTTTGTGGATTTGTGTACCTGAGCTTTAACAATAAAAAGAGGAGGATGAAAGCACCTGCTTACAGAAAACTGTGTGTTTTTGTGTTAATACGTCTATTTATTCCTGTGTTACATCTGTTCTGTTTATTTGTGCATCTCACCGCGAGCTTGGCCAATGACATGAAGCCCATGAGGTTGTTCCACACACGGCTGATGTCCTTCAGCAGCTGTTGCAGCTTTTCAGAGCACACGGCTGTTGCCTTGATGCCCAGCTCCACACGTCTAGTGACGCGATACACTTCCACCACACCTGACAGGAAAATACACAAATCACAGTGACATATTTTGTTGCTCTTTTTGTGTCTGCTTCCAAAAAAGGCACAGTGTTTTCAGTGCCTCACTCTGACATGTTTGCCACTCACAGCTCATTAAAAGCAGAAAAACCCAATAACGGAGCAGGACCTTGTCAGCCCAGGCACAGATAAGCCATCAACATGTGAGCTCAGTTCCAGTGCCAACACCAGAGCTCTTTTAATCTTGTACTCTCAGTCCTTGTGTCCTTCAGAGGGTGGAGGCCACACACTGAGCTTTATAGCAGGCTTTTGTCGCCACCATACAAGCCCTGGCCTGTTTCTAATGTCTCAGTCTTGATATACATTAGTATTGAGTGTGAATGCATGTGTGGGTTTTGTGAATCCTCACCCAGTAAATACTCCATGCCTTGAGCAGACTGGATGACCTCAGTGCAGACAGATGAGCTGCTGATGCTGTTCAGGGTGTTGTTAGCTTTGGTGATGACCTTAATTTAGAGAGACACAAGCCAAAATTATAGCATAAGCACTGTTACTGCTGATTATGATAAACCAATACTCGGAAAAGACTTAATCAAATTTCTACCCCAGGTGTTCATTTATCCATTGTATCACCTGACACTTAGCTATTCACAGCAATGCATGATTAAGAGATTACAGTTTGGTAAGATTTTATATTAAATGATTGATTACTGGGTATGAAACTACTAATGAATTAGTTACCCCTAAAAAAAAAAAAAAAGGGGGGGGGGGGGTGAATGCAAGTTCATTTTATTTAATTTAATTTAGAGTTATTTGGACACTATTAACTTGTAGTTGTTTTGTGTAAAAACAGGCTGTATTGACAGAGAGTGACTATTTTTGTGATGCTGCTCCATTACAAGGCGTATAGTGATAACATTAAGACAAGTACAACCCCAAAACCAGCCGTCAAAACACTGATATATTTTCTATCATTTGTTACCATTTGTGGACATGATACCACAGCTTGGCATGGAAGATTGGTAAAGTGGCTCATCTGTATTTAAATTTAGCCTTTTGATTTGGACCAAGAGGAAAGAGCTACAGAGGGAAGATGGGTATTTTCTAATTCTGGTGTTTTCGCCTCCTGATTTTGGATCCTGTAGGTTTAATGGTGAGTATAAATATAAAAGTCTTTGGCCAACATTAGGTATGTTTTTTTTTTTAGTAAAGCTCTAATGTTCACATACATACATTTTTTAGTCCCTGTATCAAGATAGTGTATATATATATATATATATATATTTGAAGTCTGCACAGCATTAAAAAACATTTTCTGGAATAAAACAGCTTATATAAATCAAAGTAGTAGTATTTATTGTGACCTCCCTTTGCACTTAACACACACAAGTTCAGACTATAAGAGGGTTTATTGCAATGATTTTCTGATGTTTGATCCAAGGTTTCATTCAACAGTTAGAGGTTAGAGTTCAAATTGTTTGTGTTGCTCCATGTCATGGCGTCAGGGATCCCAGTAAATAGTTTAACCTTAATACATTTTTTTTCTCTTTTAAGTACATTATTTCTTGTATGTGGAAAAAAAATTACAGTTCTGTACATAAGAATTTTTACACTTTTACACACAAATATGTGTGATGATAGAAAGGTTGTTGTTGATATAAGGATAACTGGAAATGAAAATATGTTTATTTCTTTCAGACTATGTAAATTAATGATTTTATTCAAGTAATTTCACATAAGGTCAGGCTTGGGACAAGGTCACAAACAAATACAAACCTCCAGAGCACTTTCCAGACATCTCTGCCACTCGTATGCATAGCGCTCGCTTTCCTGCAGCAACAATACAACACATTACGATTACAACGACTACAAAAAATACGCAGGGAGAACAGGAGAGAAGGAGTAGCTCTGTGCTGCAGCCTGTAACAGTCCTTAGCGTAGTGCTGAAATCTCGTGCTACATGACAGCGCTAACACGTGGTGCGGTTAATAAGTGGCCTTCCTCACCTCCACCTCCCCAGTCAGGTCCTTGTACTTGTCCCTGATGACAGGCAGGGCAGGTTTTTCACTCAGGGTGTTGGATCGATCCCTGAAGGGCTGCTCTGGAGCTGGAGACGGAGGTGAACGCCCAATCTCCTTCTCACCCAAACTGTGACTGCGTTTATGTGAGCCTAAGACAGGCGGGAGCAGGGAAAAGAATAATGTTGTAGAGGGCCACACACTCATAAACCTGTTATTTTTTTGTTTGTTTTATATCAATTCAGCAACCCATGACGATGACTCATTTTGAGCCATGCACCTGTTTGTTTGCAATCATTATACTTCCACTCTGTTGCTTCTAATTCCTCACAGACAAGGATAGCATGAGCAAATACTTAATTGGTGACAAACTATAATTACATACAAAACAGGAGCACAAAAATCCAGGTATGAATTATTCATAGGGGCTCACAGACGGACAAATTCTGGCAGGGTACCACAACAAACACGGGCACAAATTCATGCTAAGCCCTGGCTATTCCTGTGAGGCTGCCAGTTAGTGAATGTGTATGTGAAGGTACCTAGGCTCAGGTAATTCAGCGGCCAGCCTGCACAGAAACTCTACCACCTCCCTCAGAGACATACATCACC
>JAPSES010000144.1:15158790-15189407 GCA_029822895.1 Maxillicosta whitleyi
ACATCACCCCCCCCACACACACTGTGATAGCTTCCCCCCCCGCCCCCCCGACATTACCCCAATGCCTCACAGTGATCATATTACTGCTCCACTGGGCAAAGAGGAGTAAGTAAAGCCCTCTTCTTCACACAAATTAAATCCAGCACAGGGAGATAAATCTATGAGGCAAATGGGCTTTTATCACGGTGGAGGAAACGCTAATAAATTATTTGTGGAACACAACACCGGCAAACAGCAGTTAAAAAATGAACGGCCTTTAAGTGGATACGGTTAATTTCTGCTCATGGATTTGTTGGCCTCTGCTAATCCATCTCACTAGTCACTGCCACTGGAGCAGAGCTGTAATCTCAACACTGCCATCTAATGTTTGGCAGCTTTAATACAGACCTGCCAACCCCACAATATGTGCAGCGGGTGGGCTCCAAGGCTCCACCTCCGTCTGGGGTCAGGCTGGGTGCTGAACTTCATGCTTTTATGGCACTAAACTAATTTCTCAGATCCTATGGAATATCAAAAAGCCCTGATGTGACCTGGACTGAGATCATTTGATATATAATTTCAGCACTAAATGGGTAAATCTTATTACTGCCATGACGTGCAACTTTAACCCCGTTCTGGCTCACCACATAATTCTGAAAATTAGAGCAGGAGTTGGAAACAGGCTGATTGTGGTGGCGATCAGTGTCTGAAGGTCCAGGTGTGCATATGAGACAGGAATAGTTCAAGGACATCTGTATTACAGAGAACCAGACGACACCTATGCAGAACCACATGAGGCTCTGAAAGGGTCACTTTGAGTTTTTGTACTAGTTTTACCAACTGAGAAAGACCCATCTAAAACTTCTACATCCATTTTAGTACACGCTATATTTAGAATGTTTTTGCTGCTTTTTATTGCTGTCATACACTCTTTTCTCATGGAGTACTGAAACCTTGAAGCACTCTTAAATCCACTTGAGTTCCCTGACAATGAGAGACCAACCCTACAGCCTGTGTTGTGTCACTGCAATGTTTTAATGTTATTTTTTATTCAAATTGGCAAACAAATTAAATGATTTAGGCAGTAGTTTTATGAGGAAAAATGACAGTGGCTATGTTGGAAAATGAATGAAGTTGGAGTCTGAGGGATGGGTGGACTTAACATCTTATCCCCATTATGGCTGGTCAATATAATTAATTAATCAAGGTTTTGCTTTTTAAAATCACAACATTGAGATTATACATCTGGAAACATGTCTGTCTAAAAAACTTAATATGCAACCTGCTTGTGCTTTGTAAGACAATAATTGTTATATATGGCATATAGTTCTAGTAAAGAAAGAGTACTTTTGAATGAAATTTAATTTTTATGTCTTGTTGCCACAAAACAATAAAGTTTAATAGTGTTTTTTTTTTTTAACGACATCGCCTGGCTTTAGTTCACAATGATTTAATTTTTCTAATGCAAGGGTCATCATGTGCAAAAGGTTCAACTTTGCTCTGATATGGGAAGGTTCAAAAAGATTTCACCTACAAAATGCAAATTGTTACTTACTTGATCATTTGCATTATTCATTATCAACAGCATTGATATGTTTCATCACAACTGAGTCATATGATTGTGTTTACAGGTTTAAAAAACACATTTTAGTGTGGTATTTAGGTGTGCAATGTAATTATATTTTTGATAAACTTAGAAAAAAGAATCATTCAAAACATACATTCATTTTAAAAATGGTGCTTTTGCAAAGAAGTTTTTATAATAATGCCCAACCCTATCATATATAGTAAAACACCATTTACCTGCACAAAGACTACTGTTCCTTCCTATAATTATAGTGTAATTTTTTGCTGATAGTAATTGTTTGGTAATAATTAAAATGATTTTTAAAAAATCAGGCGATCATTGACCCTGTTCCTCAGATGTGATGATAAGGTTTAAGGTTGTTATTACTGTTAGAACTCAATGTTTTGAAGTCTTCATCAGAAAAAAAAAACATACACTCAGGGAATTTGTGTGATGAATAAATGATGAAAGTAACCATCGGCTCCATCCTGTTCACATATTTATAGGATTAAAATAGGAGCAGTGACTTACCTTGAACAGACAAGTCAAAAGTTGCTAGTTCGTTCTTGATCATCTCCTCACTGGACTTCACTTTGGCCTGAGTGCTCGCTTTGAGGAAGTCAGACTTTCCAAACTTGGGCTTGTCTCCTTGAAAAGCACCAAACTCATCAAGGGCTTCGCTTTGGGTTCCTTCTGAGCCCATCTCTGTCGCAGCAGCTGGCGAGTCAGACTTTTCAGACACGGTACTGGCAAAGTCCCCAAAGTCGTCCTCATCATCTACACCACCATGCTCGCTGGAGCCAAAATCAGCAAAGGCTTCAAACTTGTCATCTGCGGAGGAGCTGTCCTCGGCAGGGAGGGAGGTGGTAATCTTCCCTGCTGAAGTTCCTGTGATGTTTTCGGTGCTACCAAAGGTCAGTTCCTTTCTGTGAGTTGGACCTGAAGATGGAAGAACAGCCCCTTCCAGACCTTGTGGCTTTCTCACATCACCAGGAAGACATTCCTCCCGGTCTGACCAATCATAGTTGGCCAGGCTGCTGAGCGCCGCTGTCCCAAAGGGGTCAAATTTCATGTCGTCTCCTTCTGTAATGACAACACAGACATACGAGTGGTTCCTAGGAATAGCACAGATGCTTTCATGATAAGTGTAGATTAATGAGCCTGGACGAGAGAGGGAAAACTCTGTCAAATTATCTCTCTGTGACTTACACAATTCCAGTGGTATCTGTCGTAGTCATCCCCCCCAAAAAATCGTTCTCCATTATTTCTAGTGCTAATTACACATATGGGTGACTTTGATTTTTGAGTGCACCAGAATTTTCTTTGTTCAAGTGCAAGGGGGAGAAAGAAATGGAATTTGTCCTGCACAGAATTATAATATTGTAAGTAAAAATGGGAAGAAAATCTGCCCTAAAATAGTTGCTTTGAATGGTTCACATCAACAGACTGGGACTACACTTAAAAGAATAAAGAGTGTGACAATCAAATGCAAAGTCATGTCTCAATCCTATGAACACCACAAATGACATTTTTCTCACCTCTATTGTACTGAAGTAGAGGTAAAAATATGACATTTTATTGTGTGTGACTATATTCTAGATGAGGTTCGTGAGACTATACGTCTCTAAAGAGCCTGAGTAGGCAGACATCAGGACAAAAACATCCTCTCCTGCAGCGCTATCTTCTCTGTTCTAAGCATAGACTGTATAAAAACATGAATGACATTGTTCGACACTGTTTAATGCTATGGAAGTGAAGCCACAGTTTTGGTTGTGGGATCCGCTGTGTTGTTTCTGTGTAGAGCCACAGAGTTTATTCAGCAAAAATGCATCTGATGTGGTCTAGACAGCAATTGGACATTAAAGCTGTTAATCATCCATTTTTATACTACCGCTTTTTAAATAAAAGTGATGTGATTGACCAAAAATCTTCAGCCATAGGCTACACTGTCAGATGTGCAGACATATCATTTCATGTAATATCACTAGAGTTACAATATACTGAGATGATGTTAGGTTCTTTTTTCAGTGACCCCAAAATGTACTGCCTACTGAGACTTTAAGTGAACCAACCTTGAAAGTGTTCAATGGAAGACTAACATCCCAAAAGTTGCATTTAAAGATGTGAAAATGTTGGCCCAGTTAAATAATAAAACACAATATGAGTCAGATATTATTTATGATGGTGGCTGCGTCATAGTAGTAACAGTTTAACAATTTTTCTCTCCAAAGGTAAACAAGTTGTTATGACGTTGATGCTAAATCATGTTTATGAGGAAGAGATTACCGCTATCATCTTACTGAGACACAGTAAGCACTGATGCAAATAGACTATTCCTCAAATCTGACAGTGCAATAGTTGGTCTCACTGGTGGTAAACATCCTTCTCAACAATGAACGGAGCAGATCTGCTTATACCAAATGTAACCTAAAAGATTTAGTCTCATGACAGACTGCTAACAACATGAATAAAAGATCTTTCCTGTCACTAAATCTGTTTTCTTACACTGTGTTGTGTTGACAGAACACAGTTTGCAATCAATTTTGTTACAGCTAATGGAATCTGACAGAGTTGTACAGCTTGTGCGCATTTGTTAACACATCAGTATTTAGGTCTCCCTCACAATGTTTCTCACACACCCACAAACACACAAAATATCCTTACTAGACACAGACACAAAAGCAATTTGTGAAATTGACAAGGGTCCGGTGCTGTTTGGTAATTATACTGCCATTTACGAAAAGAAGTGAGAAAATAAGACGGTACGCATTTCAGCAATACCAACAGTAATATTTATTACGACAACATGAGTAGAGAGAAAGAGAGAAAAGGTCACAAAGTACTGTGAAAGAGGTCTATCATTACAAGAGGTTTGTCAAACTAACACTTGAAAAAGTAGATTTCAGTCATTTAGAATACAAGGGCATGCAGAGTCAGGAAAAAAGTAAGAAAACAAACAGCATAAAGGAAAACAAAGATAATTTGAGGATATAGAAGCAGAAACCAGAATGAGAAGGCACATTCACAGACTAATATCAGTAATTCTGGGGAGATGACAAACTCTGTTTTACTATTAGGACGTAAAGCAACAGGATTTTTGGAAACAAATTGAATACAGAACACTTGAAAAGCCAGGTTGGAAGGATAATTCAAAGAACAAGCTCAAGGCAGAATGCATTAACCCTTTGAGGACCTGAGGGACACTTTGAATCAATGGGGCATAAGAAGATACTAACAGCCTGCTCTAGAGTGGAAATTAGCCCCTGAAACTAATGGTTTTTGTACATGCAAATTGCACTTTAGAAACAGTAAGGGCTGAATAGCCTCAGTTTAAGAGGCTGCTATGTTCATGCATTTAGTCAATTCAGAAAATAAATTGTTGTTTTAGTGTTACTGCATGGTTAAAGTCATCTGTAATCTATAAGCAAAATAAGCAGAAGAGATCATATCTGCATCTAAACATGTGAAATGACCTTCTTCAAGCACTCAAAGGGTTACAGAAAACAAAGAGGGCCATCCTTACATCTGACATCCCAGAGAGGGCCTTCATTACATCTAATCACAGATGTTAAAACAGATTTAAAGAGACAGTATCCTTTTTCTCTTGCTACAGTGCTTGTTTGTCAAAGCAGGCTAATGTGCACAAACGGTTATGAGCCCCTAAACAATAGTACATAATTATTAGTCAAGACAACAGACTATTTCAGACTAATTTGATAAACACTGTATCCATACTAAATAGGCTACATGTAAGTGACATATTCGGGAAATCACAACAAGAGCAAGGAGTCTTTCTCATCTCAAAATAAGAGCTCATATTCCTGTAATAAAAATACACTATTAAATCTGTATGTATACATTTCTTCCTTTGATAAAAACTTGCAATACTGTTATGCATAAACTTGTATCTTGTATTTATGTTCTTGTCAATTTCACAAATTGAAAAGGCAGGCACACTGCAGCAAAAAGCAAGGCAGGAAGGGCAATACTAACTTCATTATGTTCTCACAGAGCCAGACCATAGTCACACATGGTAAATTCATGCTGCGGTAGCACAGATAATGGTAAAAAAAAAAAAAATGAAATAAAATAAAAAGAGATTCCTTTTGCCTTCAAATGAATCTCATAAAAGAAATACTGTCTCTTTAAGATTAGTCTACGTGAAGTACGGACATGTCTAGAAACACAGTGCAAAGCATTGTACGAGGCTCAAACTCTTAGCCTGCTACACTTTCAGATCATGTTAGCTCTCCAAGAACAAGGACATTGGATAAATACAAATGAAAGGGAAATGTGGAGCAGCCATTACTGTAACACAGACGCAGCTTTTGGAATGTTTTGATGTTAAAGTGGGCGTCATGTTTGCCCAATCTGCAGTAGCCTAACTGTTTGCTGCAGCTCCTTTAAATGTGATTTGAACACATGGTCATATTCTGTCAATACAGGAGGGCCTGTTTCAGGTTAAACAAAATTCAACCATCATACAGAACTAAAATAAGGCATTGGGGATGGTTACATTTATTGTTTCTTCTGGTCAAGACAATCAAATATCAATTCCTTGAATGATATGATATGGTATACATGTGACCATCTGTCTAACTGATATTTAAATGATACTTAAAGCTTATAAACAACTGCTGTGCATGCAGATGTGCATGTGGGGAAAATGCATGTTTCTACTGTCAGGTGAACCCATGAGTACTTTAGTTGCAGTGTATTCACCTGATAATAATTACATGCAGCCTTGGGTTACACCAAGGAATGGTCATGGATGTTTGTGGTGAAACATGAGCTATGGCATGGAAAATGAGACGGTGGATGAATTATTGACAACTGGAGAGGAGGAGAGGGAACACTGACACGGACATTACCTGATCATTACAGAAAATGGGTCATTTTGATTTAAAGAAATTACCCTAAAATGTGCTGCAGGTAAATATGTAATTGTAACTTTCTGGATGTGAGGTAGGGGATAAAAAGCCAACATGCTACAGAAAGAACAAGTAACAAGTGGGCTGTTAAATCCAAATAATATTGTATGGTTAATCTAAAAATACTGCAGGGTAATACAATAGCTGGCAGACATAAATACCCTAAAGCACACAAATTCAAACACTAACCAAAGTCATTTCTGACACCACGGTTCATTTCTCATTCATTCCACTTAACTTATTCGCTGTTTCATACCTTCCTTCCTTCCATTCCTAGTTAAGGTAACATGCCAATTTTAGCAAATCAAAATCATTATCTGGTATGTATTCAGCACAAACAAATATCAAAAGTTAGATGGTGAATGATGGCTTACAGATGATGCCTTTGGTAAACTGCAGCTTATTGTGCAAAACCTGTGATATAAATACATATGTTTTTCTCCTGCAAAGGGTCATCACCATACCACCATCCTGTGTTTGTTTTCAACCTTTCTGTAAGTGCTGCTCGACATGTCAACATCATACACAAACACACACACACACAGTCCAGTCTATGGAGACAGGAGGTACACTGAAGGGAAGTGCGCTGCCTGCATCTGCAACGTAGACACAACAAACAGAGAGCTTATCCGAGCTACACAGACAGCAGCTGGGGACCGTGACGATGAACTAAGGCTGCCAACACATCAAAACCAGCCACTCATCATTTGAGAATAAATAAGAGATATTGGCCAGGCCCTTCCTGTCACTACAATAAAATATGCAGGGAGGAATTGGGGGGAAAAGGGGAGTGGAGTAACAGAAATTTAAAAAAAGCATAAATAAATAAATAAATAAATATGAATGGTGAAATGTTGAATGAAAGAGATGATTTGATCAAATCTGATATGCTATTTATCTGGTGTTAACTCTGTCTTGAGCTTTTGAATCTGTTCAATTCAATCACCTGCCCTTTAAACCCGAGTTTGATGGTCATAGATGGGCACTGACAGGCCACTGCTGGCCTTGGAATTACAAGTGTGCGTGACCATACAGGGTCTCACCAGAGTAAACGCACTAGTTCCTCACCTGTAGCGGGTGGCTGATGGGCTGAGAGACCCGGCAAATCCAGAGAGCTGTCCGACATCACATGCTTCAAGTCTCCACCCATGTCTGAGAGCTTCATGTCCAGCTGTACTGAGAGTGCGTCCTCAGAGTCGTCTTTTCCCACACTGCTGCCCCCGATGGATGGTAGGTCGAGGGACTTGACAGAGGCAGAGTCCTCCTTAGTCTGTTTGAAAGCAGCCACTTTGTCTACCAGGGTCTTTTCGGAGGCCCCAAGTGCTGTGCAGAACTTTGAAGATTGAAAATCGGCAAAATCATCCGTGTCACTTTTGAGGGAAGAGAAGGAGCCACCACCACTCTCTTTTGAATCATCATAAGCCAAACCACCCTCCAGAGACAGCTGTTTAAATACGTCATACTTGTCTGAGCTTTGCTGAGGTCGCTGCTGAGAGGTCTCTCCTTGGACCCCCGAGCTGCTCTCATTTTTAGTCTCCCCACCAGAACTGCTGAAAGCCATGAAGTCTGCAAAATCATCCTGAGGCGCTGCTGCACCTCCTCCTGTTGCTGAACCTTGAGCAGCATCAGAGGAAGAGCCAAACAGGGCAAAGTCACCAAAGTCATCTGTCCCTCCTCCTGGAGGCTTAGCTCCACCTGGTACAAGTACCAGAGAGGGGGGTACAGACACAGGTGGGAATGTACTGGGTTTTGGCTCTGTAGGAGCAGGAACAGAAGGAGCTATAGAAGAGAAAAGGTCCAGGTCTGCCATGTTGAGTGGGTTTTTGGGTTGTGAAAGAGACACTGCTGGCTGTTGCTGCTGTTGTGGTAGTTGTTGTAGAGACTGAGAGTTAGGGAAAGCAGAAGGGAAGGCAGGTTGAAAGATCTTGGCCTGGTCTGAAGGGTCTAGTGGAGAGATGCTGTCCGCGGTTTTAAAATCTGTGAAGCCATCATCAGTGCTGACAGACTTGAAATCTGCAAATCCTTCGCCTGCAAAGAAAACATTTAAGAATAATTAAAAACATGTATCATGACAGATAGTGACAACCTGGCACAAATTGTACCTTTTTACGGTCCTACAAGAAAGGAATCAGGTGGATTAATTGTGGCATATTGTGTCTGGTAACTTCCTGTGTTTCTTCAGTGTCCAAAGAAAATCACACTTCATGACACAAAGAAAAGCTGTCATCTAAAGAAACACACATCCCCATAACCATGCAGTCAACGTAGGCTGGAGACTATAAAAGGCCATTCTGCAAAAACAAGTTTTTCATCACATCATATCTTCAGTAGTAAAATAATGATGGGCCACTTGCTTGCATTACTGATTTTATTATTTGAAACAAGACTGAAGTACCTTGAAAAATGGCAGAGAAAATGTACACAGGTTGAACAATTACCACATAGAAGTAGGAATTAAGCATCTGTTACTTTCAGTTGGATGAGTTTATTACCTGCTGTAGATATACATTTTTTGTAATTTTTTGTACATAGATATGGAATAATGGTTAAAATGATGTGAAATTAAGAGCCTTTTATTAAAAAAGGTGTTTGTTTTTTTTGCAGGAGGACCCCAAAACATTAAAGTAAAATGTTTTTTGTTTATTTTTTTTGCAACAAAAGTTTCATATGTGCTATTAAAACTTTAGCATTAAGCAATACTGTTGGAATAATTTAGACTGAAATTACTAAAATTGTAAAACTGGCAAACACACAGAATGTATTTTTGAGTTTTAAAAGCTTCTAATCCACTAAAGTATAATATATGCATGGACTGAAATAGAGAATCTGTTCACACTACTGTCGTACGGTGGAAAAGAGATAACTAATGGGCTCATTAAGGAGATGGAGCCTGACAATGCCAAGGAAAGGTCACCGCAAAGCATGACTTACTGGAGTTGTAAGAGCTGTCCCCATCGGAAACTGTTCTAATGAAACAGGGGCAGGAAACACACTGATATCAACACTGCAGGCTTGCAAAACATGAAACATGGCACAGTGGAAATTGGGCATTGCACTGACCTGACAGAGCTTTATTCAAGTTATGGTACAAGGTTTAATTAGAGGGAATCTAACACTAACACCATCTTCCTCCTATCAATTTCCAATTCAAATGATAACACGGATTTGTTCTTTAAAGTCTGCCCTATGCTCAAGCCCTCTGCCACTTGCAGGGACCATCTCAGAGCCCACTGTGTCTTCTTTGTCAATTAGCAAAGAGGCAAAGATGAATTTGTTTGGGAACAGAGCGTAAATGCAGACACATGAAGAAACTTTAATGTGTTGAGAGGGATAGTTGCGTTCCTTACCGACTGGTTTCTTGTCAGCAGGTTGCTCAAGTTGTCTGAACACACTGTATTTGTCTCCAATATCTGGACGGGGAGAGAAACAGAAAAATCATGGATGGACAGAAACCAGTAGCAGATTCAAACTGTGACTGTGTCAACTAGAGGTTGAGCAAAAGTGTATTTTTATGTATTTTTTTTAAGGTTGATAATAATAATGATTATAAATTGGAGAAGGAAAAAGTCCATAGTTAATTAACTGGTCTAAAAAAGAAATGAATAAATAAAATGACAGTCTAAAATAAATCAGTGACTTGAATATAATTTTAAAAAGCCTAATTAAAGGCAATTATTATTGAGCTTTTTCTTTCCTTCTCAGTATAATCTCAGTTGCAAAGTGTGATATTAGCCACCAGGTTTGGGTGGAGCATGGTTCTGCTGATATAAATGTCCCATCACATTTTATTAATTGGTCAAACCAATTGGATATTTCTGCATCGTGTCAGTCAAAAATCATAAATAATACATTTGCATATATTTTAAAACACTTTCTACTATATGAGTATGTGAACTGCTTTGGTGATGTTATATTTCAGAAGGATTAAAAATGCATGTATTAAACCAGGGGTGTCAAACTGCGGGCCTCGAGGGCCGGTATCCTGCATGTTTTAGATATTTCCCTCTTCCATCACACCTGAAAGCCATTACATCATTATCAGGCTTCTGCAGAGCTGGATGATGAGCTGATCATTAAATGAACCAAGTGTGCTGGAAGAGGGAAATATCTAAAATATGCAGGACACTGGCCGTCGAGGACTGGACTTTGACACCTGTGTATTAAACCATGTCAATATGTAATAAAAATATAAATGTTTATTAGTTGGATAGACAAGAACAATAATTTGCATATGTAGTTGCAGAACTTTTGTGCTGTATCATTGCTTAATTACTTGAATGTTAAACCATCTGATGTGACACTGGAGGTGATATTGTTACTCTTCTCTTTAAGTAATCTTTCTAAATTTTCTGGCTGAAGAACCACGATGCAAATCATGTTTGGTTTTGTTTTATTGGCCAACCATGTTCGTCCCTCACATACTTAAAAGAGCTGCTTTATGGTATGGAATCAATGTGGATCTTTTCTTCGCACCGTTCACCTGGCAGACCATTTCTTCTAAAGCCCACAACAGTTCCACCACATCACACATGTGCATGTATAAGTTACAGCAGGTACCTGAGGCAGGGGGTGTCGGTTCTGCAGGCTGATCTGCAGACAGCTGCTTGAAGACAGCGTACTTATCAGAGGATGTGGTGGACGTGGAGGAGGAACCAGACACTGGAGTCAGCATGGCAGGCGCACTGTGGGGACACAATAGCTACAGTCAGATATCAGACGGAGTGGGTTCAATAGTAGAATTTAATCCCCATAAGCTGCTGAGCTGATTGAACATTTGCCCTGGGCTCAAAAAGTTTAGAGTGACAGTTATTTGCTAAAGTTTTTCATTTCCTGCAGTTGACCATTATGCTGACTAGATGCCGATGCCAGCTGAGGACATTTTGATCTGTAACTACATCCAGTACATAGGTGCACAAGTAATTGATATTGTTGTTGAAAATACCTCCATGTAATATTTAGTTATGATAATTCAATGTCCTTTATATGGGGTGTGTACCATATCTTGCCTGTTCTGCACTCTTCACTTAAATGATATCTTGGAAGACATTTATAAAAATCTAATCACACATTCCATGTGTAGCTTATCTGATGACATACAAGAATAAAGCAGTAAGGGAAATCATTAAACTCACTTTCCAGCAAACATCAGCTTCCTCACAGCCCTGTCTCTGCAAGGCATCTGACAGTACACTATGTCTGATAGTTCACACTGTCAACCCAACATGAGCTTTTCAGTCTCTCATTTAACTAGACAACAATCTCAGGCGGAGGGGAAATAATAGGTATGTTACAGAAGCAGTATGAATTATAAGGATTACAAATTCCCCTTGCCACTTAGATGTGAGATCCTTGAGTTCTGCTTTCTCTTTGTCTTTCAGTGGATAATTGCCTTTCAGCTTCCTCTCACTAACAGAAATGTCTCTCCGTAAAGGCCTGCCAAGCAATGTTAAGAAATGAGCTTATCTACTGTCCACTGAAATGAATTCATTAAGTGATGACCCAAACTCATTGTTATTCTGGGGATGTTACTGCAAGATATAAAGAGTCCTGTGTGTCTGGCTGTAAGGTTTCCAAGACAGACAATGCAAGACACAAATGTTATGCAGAATGACTCAGCTATAAATAACCACTGAATATTAAACCCTCATTACTGCAAACCTTTGTATCACTTCTTCATAACAGTAGTTGGAGTTCATAAGAACAGTGAAATAATGAGACACTAAAGTAACATCTTTCTTGTAATGTAAACATAGTTATATAAATGGCGTACATTCACTGCTAGCAACAAAACTTTTTTAGGCTACAGTTTAAAACAGCATATCACACAACTCAAACTTCTCAACCATTGGGCTTCCACTGCACACACATCCAGAGGTTGCATTAATTTTGATGAAAAAGGTCATAAAAATTATCATAATCTATTAGTACCCATCATTTGAACTTTCCATTTTAATGATGAGGCATATTTAACAGCAATTAATTAAAAAGAAAAATGTTCTACTGAAAATAAAAATAATTAATGTACAGAACAAATTTGTAGATTATGCATGTTTAAAGGGCATAGAAAGAAAAGGTGAACAGAGACACCAAGTGTACAGTCACGTTTCATGTCCACATCACTTTAAGCATGTTCCACCTCAGACAGAAGAGACACTAAAACATCATAGCCACAGCTTTACACAATTCTGAATTATCATCTCCTTTTGTCTCAAAACAGAAAACATCCTACGTTCTTTTGCCCCAATGAAGACAACAATTACCAGCATCCCTTCAGCCAGACTTCTTTAGATGGGTTTGTTTGTCATTGGTGAAAAAAAAAAAATCCACCGCTGTCAGAAAATATTCAGTTAATGCAATTACTGCACACTCCATGTACCTATTTTGGTGCTGAGGTGCAATGGTAGCTGGGAAACTTCCCCCCGTCTCCCCCTGGAACTCAGTGAAGGACTGGTCACCTGCTCCTGCCTTAGGAGCTTCTTGGAAGTCTTGGAAGTCATCATCATCAGTTTTGGTCACCTAAATGAGCAAGTAATAGTTAGCTATATGTGAGTAATAAGACTTAAGATAGAAAACTTTAACTAAAATTAAATTCTGGTCACGTCACCTGAGCAGGAGGGAAACTGGCGACAAAATTAGTGTTTGTGGGGACTGGAGCCGGTGCGGCGGGGGTCATGGCCATGACTGGCGGTGCTGGCGTGGGCATGGCCATGGAGACTTGGGGCTGGGACATCATCGGCTGCTGGTGCTGAGGGAGGACTGGGGCCATTGCCATTGCCAGGGCCGGCAGATTGGGTACGGGTGGAGATGGAAACTGACTGAGGATTTCCACATTCATTGCAGGAAGGCCACTCTGGAATCAAGAACACAGGCATAATTATTTCCAATGCTGCAGCATTTATGTGGTTCATTTTAATTTGAGTTTTTCCCCAAATTTCTACTGCAATACATCTCTAAGGCAAATAGAATAGTATACCCTCTTTCTCTCTAGTGAAAATAAAATAACTTTAAATGCAACAATCTAGATTTTGATAAATTGAAGGATTGGGTTTTCTTTTAGAGGTTGAGAACATTTTCCTGCCTGTTAATCTAAATAAATTTAAAAATCCTCTTAGATTAGCCTGAAAATGCATTGTAAAACTGAGCAGTAATACTAATCCAACAATACCATATATTATAGTAAAACACTGAGAGGTGACTCTTTTACTGCACAATCCCTTCTTTTACTTTTCATAGATTTTTTTTTCTGTTATTACTAACACAGGCTTTCTTAAGTTTTTATACTTTAACATGCAGTTGAATATTTTCAGTGTGTTTCTATTTTTACCTAAGTAAATGTACTAAATCCTTCCATCACCTCTGTAAAAATCCAAATTCAATTTGATTAAAATGGCCTATGTGAAGTGTCAGGCATCCTGAACACACTATTTTGTCCAATATTATCATATATTCATTGAACCAGGAAAAAAGTGCTTGCATATGAATTATTCAAAACAGTCAAGCTGCCTTTGAGCAGATGTCACTGCCATACTCTGCACTTGTTCCCCTCACAAGAGAATGCACCTTGTTGTGCTTGTGTTTTAAGGCTCTTGAAGATTTACATCACCAAAGGTGTCTTATTATTCCTCACATGGAAGCTGTGGCATGCAGTGTTTCGTGAGCTGCCTGCAGATTTGCATCCTCCCGGGGGTGGTGATGACAGGCCCAGGCTGAGGATGATAAGAAGCCTCCTGCCAAACTCAGCTGATGGGGACTCAGCCATACAATGCTTCACATGCCCTGGGCTGATTCACAACTCTGCTTCTTTCTCCCCATTTTAAGCTAAGCCCATCTAATTTCAATGTGAAGCTTATCCTAAGGCTTTGTGGAAGCTGTGGGGGATGATTAGTGAAGTTGTTTCTAAGTGGATAATTTGTCTTGACACCACCGTTTACCTGTGCCACACCAATTAGCGCAAGTACAGTGTAGAGCTCCTCCTTGGTCAGCATGCCAGGTGTTGTGCGGTTGGCCGATGCCCAGATTTGCCCTAATGCTTCCCTGGGAAGACCTGATGACATTAATATTGGGTAGAGCTTGGCTGTGTCTATCCCTGCTGGAGTCATGGTGAATTCAAGAACCTTCTTGAACATTTCTGAGGGCAGACAAAGCAGGGAAATATTTATGTATACTTCTCTTAATAAACCACTTCAGTAATGTCAAATATAAATATCTGGTGCATTACACTGGATGTAGGAATGTTCACCTGGGATGAGGCTGTCATTGTAAACCCATGCTGGCAGCATTGGCTGGATGTGCTCTTGCTGTGGGTACACGCCAACACCTGCTGTCATACATGCACACAGACACACACAGAGTTAGTTGTTATAACAAAACCTTGTCTAGGCATACAATTTGCCAAGCCTCTTGGCAGCTGAGCCCTGCTTATGTTGAACTCTACAGCATCATACACCTGATGTTTGGTAGCCTTAGTGCAGATATAATGCTTGCCTGCACTGAATCACAAGCATCATAGTGTGACAGACAACTATAAATCAGTCTGTGGGCCAGTTTCACTTTCAAGGAGAGGGGGTGAAAGAAACTGCCAGGTCACAAAAATTATTAAAACTTTCATTTCTGTTGACAGTGACTTCACTGAAGTGTTTTAGACATACAAATATGCAAGGAAACATTTATGACGGAAAGTTATTCTCTGTTACAGCCTTGAACAAAATTTCTAAGGAGCGTGTGTTTAGTCAGACAGCCTTTCACACATAATATTCCCATCAGTCTTAGGCAGTTAAATCAATCTTATTACAAATCTCCCCAGTCTCCAGGATGAGCCTCTTTATTTCCCCTGATGGCAGAGAGGACACAGACAAACAAATAACAGCACAAAGGCATAGCGGAATAGCATGCACAATCAGCCTTGGCTTATGTTTGGCCCCAGTGACACCTGCCAATCCATGCACCACATTCCTGTTAAACCAAAGCAGTCCACATGCGCCAGAGGTCATTCTCTGAGAGGGTGTTACACAGCCAGGGAACAAACTGTAGTATTGAGTCAGCAGGTATTACCCTAGGACCTATAAAGACACAGTTCATTTCCACATTGTGTGCAGACAGAGCCAACATGAGAGGGCCCTTAACAAGATTTAGCCTGAAGTGACAGATGTATAAGGCAGGCAGTAATAAGAACAGAAACTTGGCCTGGGAGAAGATGTAAAAACACCAGAAGGGTAGCTTAAAGATATCACTAGTCCACAGTAATCCCAGAGGTGAGGAAAATGTCAGCATGATTTTATGTAACATCATCATAGTGCACATAGCTCTGATTATGGCATGAATCAATTATGACCCAAAAGAAAGACAAGCTGAAAACCTGCTGTAAAAGGTTATGATGTCAGGATTAGAAAGAGAGAAAACACACCCAGGACAGAATGAAAACTACTGCCTTAATGGTGTGTTAATCCTGCAGCAAAGCAAGAAAGAGAATAAGTTGGGAAGGCTTAAAAAAACAGGCACTTCTCTCACCACTGTCAGTACTGGTTTGTGGGGATGAATCAGCAGCTGATGGGTGAGCGCCAGATGCTGACAGAGAGGCCTCGGGTACGCTTTCTGCTGTGAAGATGGAACTCAAGTCCTCAGGGGCCACAGCCCAGTTCCTTGCTTTAGTGCTGGTTTGAAACTGGGCTGCAACCTTAGCTCTAGGACCCATTTCAGCCATACTCTGCTTGGATTTAAAGCTAACCTGGGCCATCTTATCAGCTGTAAGATCACATGAGGAGAATAGCTTCTCTTCCAGGGACGGGCCTAGAGAGGTAGATGAGGAACACGCTTCTTGATAACAAGCTCTAGCTACACAAAAGAATAAATGTTCATTATTTCTATGAGTTTAATTTGCAATTACACATTCCACATACAGTATTATTAATTAGAAATATAGGAAAATGACAACAGGCTTAATACCAAAATATTATGTTTTGTGATCCTTTACCAGGTTTAAATTAACAGTTTACATACACTGATGGCTTTTTGTGTTGTATTTAGAATCCAACCACTACAGAGCACTGTTGTAATCTGTCTTCAGCCAAGTGCTGGGCATTTTTTAGTCAGATTGTATGCATATGATAATGTTACGCAAGTTCTATTAATAATGCTCTTTTTAATAAGTCTACTGTCAGTACATATGCTCTGCACTTTATAGGTCATATTTCTGACCAAAGAATTGTCCATCAATCCCGCATTACCAGAGATATCACTTTCAAAAACCAAGTAGGCAGGTCACATTTCATAGGCAGCATGTGATTGTACTCCTACAGTGTGTGAACAAAAAAATGTTTAATCCTCACATAAAGCTGCAAAATGGATTCTTCAGGGGACCATATTTGAGTTTGCGTTCATGTCAGAGGCAGGTCAACCTAAAGCTGTCTAATCTGGTAATTCCAGATACAAACAACTAGGTCAGAAATGGAGGATTGAGGATGACAACACACGATGAAAGGCTAGATGTTGCACCATACTTTCCGGACTATAAGCCAAGACAGATGGGTGAAAGAGGTGATACGTTGAGGAAGACACTAGTTTTAAGATTAACTCATTCATATACCCTCATCATGGAAAACACATGAAAAAATGCAAATGCATTTACACTGAAGAGGAGGACTTCAATGGTTTCAGTGGCAGGAGGAAGATGGAGATGGAGATCAATGACTTTTCTGGTTTTATTAATCAGCCATTTTACTGCCGTGTTACAGGCAGTGTTTCGAAAAAAGCAGTGAAGGGATGTAAATAAATATTTAAATAATCTTTCTGTGTAAATATGTCACCTGCAGCTTATAGTCAAGTGCAGCTAATATTCAGGTGTGTCTTATAGCCCGGAAAGAATGGTATTTGTCTGGACAGAAGATGAACTCTGTTATGTTCAGTCAATCATAGTCATAAATACCCTGTATCTGTTGTAGATCAGGGACCACAGCTGCTCATCTGAGAGATTAAACAACAGATGACACAGAGAACCACAATCCTTTAGCAGCGCACCCTCCGTAAATGGATTTACTCAGTGGTGGACTGGTTAAAATGTGCCACAAAGATCTGGATCCTTCTATTCCACTTCCAAACATGTGTAGCTTCTAATTTGTTTGCATCTTAATTGAATATTTTATTGTCTCTGGTAGCTTTAAAGGTTTAGATAATGACACCATCTGCTACGATGCTGCAGCATGCTTTCACACTAATGCAGGCCAAGAACAACCAAAAATCTGGAGGGACCAATAAACACAATGTGCATCAGCAATAAAAGAAGCACTGCCTCAAAAAATATTAGATGCATTTCAAGAGTAAACCGCTTCTAGTGATGGGAGGGGAGGTGTCAACAAAAGAAAAGTTACCTTGAAATGTAGATTGGGAGCTGGTGTTGACAGCAGAGTGTTGGGTGGCAGAAGGAAGGGACACAGTAGGAGGGAGTGATGGAGTGAAGGAAGAGGAGGACAGACCTGCTTTAATGGAAGGGGACGAGGGTCGGACTTGGACTTGAGAGGAGAGGTGAAAGTCGGAGGAAGTGAGGGCATTCACAGGTCCCTGAACAAAATCACTAAATTCATCATCATCCTCAGAGAAACCGGACTTAGGGTTAGGGGCCAAAGTTTGGACATGGGTCTGAGAGGATTGGCCAAAGGTGGAAGAAGTGGAGGATGAGGAAAAGGGAGGGCAGGAAGTGGGGGCCTCTACGGGCCCTTGAAAGTCACTAAACTCGTCATTGTCCTCCGCTATACTTGTGGGGAGGGGGGGAGTGGTGACAGACGGGTGTGATGGCGATGAGTCTGCAAAAATGAAGAAATAATAATGATGGCACAACACAATACACACTACAATGGAGGATGAATTAAGGGCTGCACATTGCAAGAGCAAGATAAATCCTATGCTGTGCAAGTCCAGAAAGTGTAGAACAGCAAATTCAAACAAAGGCTTATAGCATTTAAATATTATTTAGATCAAAAAAATGCTATTTAAGAAACATATTGCTTTATAATTTTGGCTTTAGAGGAGTGACTCTAAAGCAGTGTTATTAATGCACGTCTACAATATTCAGAAAGGCACTAGAGGTACTCTACAGCAAAACACTATATATTAAAGTTATACTTATCTTAAACTACAGAGGCACAACTATGAATATACTATGAGAAGATACTAACTCAATGCCATACAAGAAACAAGAAAATAATGACAGGAAAAAAATGTAGGTATTAATCTGAATTGCATAATACTCTGACAGACCGAACTTTGCCAGTTTGGTTTTCTGGCTGCCCAGCTAAGTAGTCATCATGCTGACCTGCCTCTAATCCAGTTATTATTCCCAGACAGAGGACTTTCAGCAAGGCTACAGAGAGCAGATGTGAGGATGGCCTGCTGATGGAAAGCAGACAAAAGGAAAATCCCAGGGATTACAACTAAAAGGGTTTGGGTGAAGGTACCTGGCTTCTTAGTCTGGGATGATGGAGTGGGATGCATCTTTGCATCTCTGCTGAAACCATCCAGGTTGCCTTTTATGGCCTCCAAGGCATCATCGCGGCTCTTCTCTCCTGTCTAAGTACAAAACAATAAAGTATCAAGAGCCCAGAGGGTTAGAAAGAAGAGCACTGGACATGTCACAAAGAACATAAACCAAATGTAAAGAAAAGATTCACCTTGGGTTTAACACTACTGAGCAATCTGAGCTTCTGTTTCTGCTCCTCAAATTGTCTTCTTTTTCTGTCCTCCTCCAGCATTTTCTGCTGCTGCTCCAGCCGTTTTCTAAGAGGAAGAAAAGCAACACAATTACTGAAGTCATCTAGTAACCTTAAATCCTAAATGTTCATAGTTTACAAACTGCAGTGATGGTACAATACCTCAATCTACAGTATACATTTAGAGTTAAATTAATATTATATATTTAGAGTTATATCATATTAACATTATTTAACTTGTGATGACAAAATTATTTATTTTTGGATTAATATGGGAAATTGAAAATGTAACTGACTATACTGCTGTGCTCCACACAAACAGCATTTGACAACATACAGATGGCTATGTCAGCAGCACCAATGACTATCAGATACACAATAATAAAATGTACAGCAGAGCCACAGCTTGAACCACTGACCTCAGACCTGACAAGACAGCTGCAACAAGGAAGACATCTCAACTCAAAGTGATAAGCCAGTTAGCGTTAATGTTAACATTCTTGTTGCCGTGTAACATTATTGCTGTTGTTTTCTTGCTTACTAATGAGTCAATAGTCAAGATTTGCATTACAGTGAACTGCACAGCTCGTCCAACTAATATTAATAATGTTTGTCTGTTGGAAAACATAAACATTATGTCAAAAAAACAAATTTGAGATGAGATAGACAGCAAGTAATGTAGCATGTGAACAAGCACTGTTGTGTGTGTGTGTGTGTGTGTGTGTGTTAGCCCATGCATACACCCAGTTTCTTGCTGAATGTAAAGCAAAGCTGCCAACTTTCACACCACACGTCCATTTGCTCACACAGTGAAAAATATCTTCATAACAGATAATATTGCAGAGCAAAAGGAGGACACTGACAGCACACAGATAATATAGAAGTGATATAACTATGGTTATGGAGAGAGGCACATGAGGACCATGAATAGATCACCACTGAACTCTAGTAGCATAACAAAACTGGACATTTTTACACCACAATGTTGCAAACACACTTGTAATCTATTCTTTTCAGTTACATTTATATTTAAAAAAAACCAAAATATGACACTTTATGATCAATCAGTAATCACGTGATAAGTGTGTAATTTTTTTTTTTTTTTTGCATTTCTTTAAGGTCACTTGATTTTGAAACATTTTAATTGATTATAAAGCTGAACAACTGATCTTAAAATCTGGAATCGTGCTAGTTTTGGGATTATTTTTCAGGACAATTCTACGAGCATGATGAGATAACACGCAAAATTCCATATTTTTTACATATACACACAAACACAAATTAAGACAAACTATAGATAAGACAGACCTGTAAAACTGATATAATAGCAATTATATGAAACTATAAAGTAAAAAACTTAAATTTTCTGATAAATGGTGAAGCAAAAATGACCCCCCCCCCTAAAACTAAAGGTTATTCAGTATGGTTTAGCAAACTGCTTTGAGAAATAATTTAACTCTATTTAATAATGTAACTCTGTTCAAATATTATTGAAGTATTCCTGAATATTCCATTTATAAGTAGTTCATTTATACTTTCAAGTCAAGCCCTTTATGTACAACAGCATTCAGCCCTTACATATAAACCTAGATCCTACCCTTTGATTATAGTTTTCTTAAAAAGCAAATATCATTTCTTTTAATGTAATTCTACTGGTTTTATAAATAGCCTGTTATGTTGCAACATCTGTCCTATATTTATTAGTATGTCTATTTAAGGTGCTTATTTGCTTAGTGTTTCACTTGTACATGACTAATTTCCCCACAGGGACCAATAAGGTGAGAGACTGACTGACTCCATTCCAAACAATAAGCCACAATATAGAACCATGACATTAGAAATCTTACTGATGCTCTTCAGCCATTTGTTTCTGCATGTCTGCTGTGTACTGTGGTCCCGCAGGTCTCATACCCATAAACTGTGGCTGGCCTAAGAACTGCATCCCAGGAGTCTGCATACCAATCGCCATGCCACCCTGTCGGACACAAACAGCGAAAAACAGCATGGAAATCTCATTAGTATTCACAAATTTATATTCCATTTAGCTGATATTAAGTGTTTGGACCAAGGGAAAAACCAAGCAATTCTGGATGCAGTTAACTTAAGTCTTGTTAAAAATCACCAGGCTGCAATAAATCAAAGTTAATGTGCAAACTGTTAGTGTTAGTGCTTGGATGAATTCACTCTCAAAACACTAAACAAGGGTCTCTGGCTAAATATAGGCTAATCAATCAAAAAGTGTAAGAAGAACTTGCTTTATTTTAGTTTTTAGTTTAGATTATTTGTCTCAAACTTTGAAGTAAAAAACAAAACAAAAAAAAAACAGCAAAAGCAAGAAATCAATTACATATGCGCCCATTAACAGCCATTAATCACAGAAATAAAAGTAATAAAATGCAATAAATTTAACATAAATGTACATGTGTATTAACTCATAATACGCAGTTTGAGAAAGGACAAAGAAACAAAAGCTTATCTAGTCCTGCTACTTAAATTTCCTTCATCGGCTATTACATTAAAATAGATAACAGTAAATAACTAGTCACAACACCTTTGTATTTATTGTAACACCATTGTGCCAAGAAATAAAAATAAGCAAATAAGAACTAACCTTTGCAGGGTATCATACGTAAACCCTTTATATAAATCCATCAAAAATATATAAAATTACATCTAAAATATGAAAGTGGCATGATTACTTAATATATATTGTATGGGTCAATTAAAATTTGACTTAATTCAATATATTTTGTTGTCACTTTCAATGTATTCTGTATCAAATATAAATTCATCAAATATCCATGAAAATTTCAGTAAAATTCTGATAAGTACTTTCATAGAAAACGCAAATATTTTTTTTACCAATAAATATAATTTAACTCGTGTAGAGATAGCTTTAAACTTTCTTGAAGGGTGGTTAAATGATGATCATTTATTACTATGATGCTGTGTGTCTAAACTTTGGGACATACATACACCAAAACATATTACCATAGAGCTTTAATACAGTTAATTGTCATTTTCTTTCTACTATTATGAATGTTAGAACTCCTAAAATATGATGCTTGTAAACACAGTATGCTGGTCAGGAAAAACAGTTGCATCTGTTGTATCCTAATGTTGACACAAACATAGATTCACAAACTAACCTGCATGGGCATGGCACCTGGAGGCATCTGTCCCCCAAAGTTCATTCCCATCATGCCTTGCATGTTAGGCTGCATGACCTGAACCATAGGGAAGCCCTGTTGTTGCTGTTGCTGCTGCTGCTGCATGGGTACCATACCTGCAGAAATGCATAAGCAGAAAATCCTCTTATGAAATATTATGTGAAGGATGAATGTAAGTCCAATCTAATAAACAATGAGGTCACATTAATACAGGTCCAAAGGGTGAAAAACCTCTAGAAGCTATATATGATTCACTATTGCAAATCAATTCCCTGGACAGCTGGAAAAAGTCACAGACTCAGCAACAACCAAATCTGTTTTCCTGTGACTACATTCGACAGCTTAGACCAAAACAACAGAGAAAAAGAGAAAGGAGAAAAAAAATAGAAGAAAGTGTGTTTGTTTTCACAGATGCTGTGTAAGCTGACAGCCAGAGCTGAGCAGCTCGCTCAAACCGGAGCCTTCAGATGATTCACCATGTCACGGCTCAACTGGGCTGAATAAATAGATTGTTTAGGAGGCTGCACACATTCTAATTTGTCCAACTAAAATGACATTGCTAACAGGAGCATGTAACGACCCCGGAGAGACGTCTGTCCCAGTGGTGTGTGAACTGTTTATCAGATGTGTTAGTGCAAAGTCAACAGCCTCAATAACATGAACATGCACACCTAAATGACAGCACATCTGAAGACTGCGTTGGAATCGTTGGAATGGCTGGTTTCTTCTTGTGCCTTATGGTTTATGGTAATGTTACAGAAATAGCAAACCGGAAACAAACTGTATTCTGTTGCCGTTTATTTTAATCTATGCATGTAATGGGTCTGCCTGTTGACATCAGACAAATTAGTGTACGTATGTGTTATGACTGGAGGCACTGTTAAAGTGAACCTCTACACAATGTAAATAACACCTTCCATTGTTTAGCTACATTTTAATTCTGAATCATTTCCAACTTCCAACACAATTTTACATATAATTATATATGAGTAGGTCCAGTGTAGTTTTTGATTTCACATTTAAAAGGCAAATTCAATCCAACAGACATCTTGAATTTAATTTTAATTTGTTCCTTATTAAATGTGGAAAAATCCAGTTTAGCAACATAGACCAAAGTGTGTAATGTGGAAGAATGACTCACCTTGTGGTGGACCCAAGCCCCCTCCAACAGGGTACATAAAACTGAAGGGAAGAAAAAGAAAAACACAAGCTGTGAGATTTCAGTAATTCTATCCCAGTGTGCAAATATAAACCAAAACAGCTTTTGACTCAACCATTAAATCTGAGCATGAACTTTAATTTTTGCAATTGGTCAGAGCGGCTTTGGTGTGTTATGGTATGTGATGAGCTGCTGTTCTACACACTAAAAGTGCCCATTCATACAGACTGGACTCAAGATGTTACAATTTAAGAACGGTTACCAAACAGCAGCAACATTAGAACTGCAGTGAGTAAACATCATAGACATGCTGCCATTTCCACAGGCAACTTGGACTCTGTCACTGTGTCTGTGCTGAGAAACAAGCCTTTAAGAAATAATCAGGGAAAAGCTCTACAAATTGGCCAAGTCTGTCCCTCACTGGAGCCAACCCACACAGGCCTCCAGCTATTTGCCAAAGAACTTATTACAACTCAGTTCTTCAGGCCTGAACTAATGCTGCAGAAGGAAAAAGAAGAAAGAGACAGCCAGGACTGCCTCCAAGCTACATCTGAGCATCACTAATCCAATACTGTGGGGAAATAGCTTTATAAAACTGATACGTTTTGCTCCAACACAGCTGTGCTAACAAAATGCTGATTAGAGAGAAAGGACAAGCATTGTCAATTCAAGCCTTCCCAAATGAGTTTAAGAACACCAAACGGCAAATGATTCTGATATTTTTATTATAATTCAAATTTGACAAATTTAACTGTATTTTATGATTAAATAACACCTGAGGGCCTGTACATAAAACCTACATCATTTAGTGAATTTGAAATAAAGGTTTTTTGTTATGCTTCCATGAATATAGGAACTATTGTGGGCTGAAATGATAAAATGGCTTAACTGTATTTGCCACTATCCTAGAGTCAGGGAATATCAATTTCCATTGCAGTGATAATTTAATAATATTAACCTAAAGATGGTGGCAAGATGAGATTCCCACTAACAGAATTCTAATACTGTACAACTATGTGTTATCTATGACCATGCATGCATGACTTGAAGGGTTTCAGATACTCACATCTGCAGCTTGTAAGATTTACAGCTTAAAAAGCTTTTATAAGAGCACTACTGCACTGCTGCCCACCACTCAGCAGCAAATACCAGGTCATGACTGAACAGATTAACATCCAAGGAGATAAGCAGTAATAGCAGCTGTGAAAGCCAGGCAGACCAGTGCCTTGTAAAAAAGTGCCTAATCGTACATCATCTAACTGTTCTGAAAGCATTGTTCTGGCCAGCATTGTCAGAGGTTTTAGTCAATAACTGAGGATGATAAAATCATTATTTTGCTTATTCTGAAGATGCTTTTTCAGTGGGATACAAGTGACACAGGAATTATAGAATGATGGCAAAATGAAAAGTAAATGATGCAGTCTAGAGCTGGGCAAAAATAAAACGATGAATTGAAATGAATTATGATAATTTCCGGTTAGTAGCTATGATTAACATGATACACATTTTTTTTAGAGATTGTTTTATTTACATCAAGTAATACACAAAATACCTCAATTGACCAAATATCTGATTTCAGAAACTAACAAAATAATGATCTTGTATTTATTGTGATAGTTAAAGATTCCTATATGAAGATTCATATCATGACAACATTTTGGTTTGTATCATACAACCCTTAACGAAACTGTTATTTCTATTAAGCAGGATGAATTGATTTGGTTCATGTGAATGACTTTTAAAAGTTATGAGGCTGCACAATGGTGGATCATGTGACTTATATGTGGTCAGTTGTTTGATGAAAGGTGTAATCACATCTTGATGAAGACAGAGACATCTAGGTAATCTTATCATCACAATGATATTCATCTCTTGTCACAGATACCATGAGATAAATATAACCAACTGCACCTATGTCACTATGTTATTTTTAATATTAAAATAAGAAAAACTTAAATAACCCCTGAGAAAACCTGTTAAGTTATTTACAACAGCACATGGAGAGAAAAGCAAACCAGATTATGAAAATTCATTTAAAAGATGATTGGAGTCTCCCCAGGTAGGAGGAAGAATGTGTGGGACTGACTAATAAATTTACCTAAGATGTAAACAATTCCAAAGGTAGATATTACTTGCTGTACTATTGCTCCACCTCCTGGTTTTCAATTCTGACATACAAGAACACTTCACTTTGTTATACCTGTATTACACACTGAAACTAAAAAAAAAAATTTATTACAAAATTCATATTAATGTAATTTATTTATGCAAAATAGGAATCATTTTAAATGCACAACAGCAAAACTGATGCATCATGCAAGGAATGTATTGGAATTTCCAAATTACAGATTTGGATATGTCACACATATTTTTAAACCCTTTCAAACTAATTAACCAACAGAGAAGTGGCTGTTGCTAAAAGTTGAGGGTTCACCGGCATCAGTGTCATCTATAACCCACCAAAAACAACATTCACCCAGAAAACATTCTAGCACACGCCAATTTCTTCCTGTCTGTCAGACATCACCCAGCACAATTACCTCCAGGTATTGAAATTACAGCAAGCAGATTTTCCTACTGCACACTCATCTGCAGTCTTAAAGGTTTGGGTTTCACCTGCCGGATCAGTATCACCTGGCCAGTCGAGATGCTTGTAGCAAGAGCATATTTATTATTCAGGCGGCTCAAGACTAGCTTATGAAATAATCATGAGACTGGTCTGTTCATGTTCTCCTCTACTTCGATAAGATACACCCTTACGTCCCTTTACATCTGTATTAACAAGAGTCTCACTAAATATACACATAGAGCAGGACGATCCTGAATATCAAGTTTTGTCAAGTTAGTGCTGTACTATAATGTAATCTTAGCTATATAGAGAATTTCGGTAAGAAATGGCCAAGTTCCATCACCTTCAGCTCTTTAAATACCCACTATAGTATCCGGAAGTCACCAAATAAATCCTAAACCAACAGCTTATTAGTTGGGAATATTCATAAAGATATATGTAGACACAATAAACCGTCGACAGGCCTGTCTGCATTAGTCTTGAGTATTTACTGACAATGCTAACTACATGACAATAATGTGCACAACGTCCAACGATGTCTCACCATCCACCTTAGCCATATCAGCATTCATTTATATAAGGAAATGTATATTTTTCTAAATATGCACATAACTGGAACCCTTTTGGACCACTCTGGGCTGCTCTGTCAACAGCAGAGGAACCAGCTAGCTTAGCTTCCTCAGTAACCTACCGCTAGCTAGCTCTGACACCTGACATCCAGCCATCTCATCTCATCATTCTACCTCGACTATAAACCCAGTCCTTTTCCCCATCTTTGACGGGCGCTTAGGTGATCGATTCAAGGTTTAACTGCTGTCAAATGTGAATATTTCACAAATAACTCAGCTTTACGGGAGAGATTTGTTCTTAAATAGCTGAAATACCTGCTGCCTCCCCCAGATCCTGGCCGCAGCGCCATCTTGATAACAGCAGTCACTGAGACGACGTCAGCAGTGACGGTAAAGGAAATAAACCATTCCCTGAGTTTGGTTTCCCAGGCACTGACTATTGTTTACCGTTCAGTGAGAACTATGTCATGAGTTTATCAGGCAAATGGAAGGCGTGTCGTTATTTATTTTTTTTTATCTTCATCTATCGTTTCCAAACCAATGTAAAACGTATGTGCAAGTGAACCAATAGACACCCCTAATGAAAATGTGTTCTGCATTAAATAGTTAACAAGTGAGTTACCTTTATTATTTCAATGGAGACACAAGAACAACCATTGTGTAATGCAGTATAATGCCAATTTAACGCCATGATGTGTGCATTAGGCAAGCCTCCTGGACGTAGGCCTGCCTGGAATATAAATACGGTGCTATAACTGCGAATAAAAAGGTTTTCTGCAGTACTGGTAACCTGCAAGCAGATGTCAGTATTCAGCCTTGTTGCTAAATCAGTTCATTCATGTAGAAGACATGAGGACTAACATACTAAAGTACCATTGAGAAATTGGTTTCTACTTCCAAAATCTGTGGTTTGATCATGACTTTGGATAAAAAATTGTTGTCCTCTGGAAGTCAGATTATTTTTTTATTTTATTTTATTTATTTTTTTTTTAAGTGTTTTTACATTGCTTGTTTTTCAGACTAGATTTACAAGATTCAAATAAAGGTAGGTTTTGCCTAGCATATCACGAAAGAGGGTGTCCAAGTGCTTAAATACTTGCACAGTACACATAACTAAATCCTCATGGAACAGATTTGCAATCTTGAGGAGGGGGGAGCTCTATATATTTGTTTTGATACCTGCTTCCATTAAGCATTAGAAATAGAAATGATCAGATTGTTTCCTTTTGTAAAGGTACTTACTACACACTGTGAAAATACTCTCTCCACAATGTAAAAGTTGTGCATTCCAAGCCCCTTTAAGTGAAATATGTATGAACAAGAAATCATGTTGCAGTAAATTTTATATATTTTATATGATATTTCTGGATTCATTTCACTGCTGCTTTCATGTCTTCATGCATTTTACTTTGAGATATGTTTAAAGTTTTGCTCATGTGAACAACTTTATAGTACCTGAGTGACTCCCTTCAGTTCAGAGCTGTGACAAATCTCAGTCTGAACTGTCACATTAATTCTGATCTCACTATTCAGATTGAGGTCATTTTGGTACACATTTCACATATGGAAATGGACCAAATCAGAATTAGACTCCATGAGGCTCTGAGTCACATAAAAGCAAGAAGATATATATTTATAACCCTCATTTTGAATGTATTCTCAGCTTCGTCCAGGAACAGCAGATTTTTTTGTGCCTAAATCTCAGTATATCTGGTTTTCAAATGAGGTGATTGTTTTCTGAGCTTTGGATTTGCAGATTTATATGTCAATCAGATGCAAGTGATTTCTACACCACAGCAATACTACCTTTATAGTCTCTTCTTTTCTAAATTTGTCTTTAGCCTTCCTGTTATTCACAATTAACAGATATATTGATATATTTATTACTTGCTATATTTTATAGCAGCTGCATGCACTCCTGAAATGTCTTGTCCAACATTTTTACTGGCTGTTTGAAGTATTAAGGCCATTGTGTGTCTTGACAAAGTGATTCACTTGGCAATTTCATTGTTACACCAATGACAAGGTGGAGCAACAAGTAAAAGCCTCTCTGGCATTGTCTTACTGGGTGTTGCTGTGAAAGATTTACAGCTTAATGAGATTGGTGTGAGGCAGAGGATCACTATCCATCACCTGCTCTGCCCTCAGCCTATCCTATACTTCACCTCTATTCAGCAAAAATGATTTAGAGTCCATATACATGACAGAGGGACACATGCAGCCATTTAGGCCAAAAGAAGTCATTTTTCACAAACATCTGAATGTCTTGAGGTTTTTACAGTATTTTATTCAAGAAAAAAAGACTCATTCATAAGTAAAGTGTTTATAATTTACTTAAATGTCTTTAGAGTTTCAGAAGACAGCGCTGTGGCTTTGTCTGAGGACACTGGCATGCAATCTGTATTGTTTTTTTTTTATCATTAATTATATTTTAACCTCTACCCAGTAGCTAGAGGTTAAAATATAATTAATAATAATATTAAAAAAAAAAAAAAAAGTACAAAGTAGTCAGTTTTAACAATTTCAAAAAATACCTAAAATATTTCTAGATTTTAAATAAGGGAGTCAGTGAATTAGACTAAAACACTGAAAGAAAATTTTTTATAATCACTGACATTAGCATCACATGAAGATTTTGAATAAAACTAAGGGCTAATGAAATATTTGGTTTATGAATGGAACCTGGGTCTTGTCGATAGATTCATAATTGCTTTTTAAACATCTTAAAAGACTTACTGAGTTACTTTGAGTGTCTATCTCTGCAGTCCTGGTGGTGTTCCAGTTGGATATGGTTTAATCCTGGTCGTGCCCATGTTATTATTATTTTTTTGTCCCTGATGTGTTTATGTGAAGTCATTTAATTTTTTTTTTTTTTTTTTATTGTCCTTGATTGCTTCCATTAAGAACCATTAAGCAGATGACTAGACCACGTCAGGTTCGTGTCCCCTCTTCCTCTCTGGACCTATTCACAGGCGTTGGAGGGCAGAGATGGGTCCCTCCCTGCTGTGAATGCCAGGTTTAGCTGGAGGCCAACAGAGTCAGTCACGTCCCCTCGACAGTTGGATGTGGACAGGCTGTGGGCAGCCCCCCAGAGGAGGTCTGGTGAGAAAGGTGAACATTAACTCCGGACCCATTCTGGGTATTCCACCATTCCTCATAAATCATTAACCTGTCCAGCATCAAGCCTGTGACAGCATCCGCATGACAACATCAATCTGTGAGGATTCCTCTGAATCAGAGGCCTTTACAGTTTCTCAGCTTGGGATGCAAATGGAGTGAATTTAGACACAGCATTCTCACACTTTTATCCAACACAGTGGCTAAATGTGACACTGATTAATTTAGTTTAATGCTGGTTAATACTTTATTCTAACTCTTTTCATTCATAATCTTACACAGAACAATAATAGCAATAGGAGTCCATTTTTTATAATTATATGAATTATTTTCTTTGAGGCAAAGGGAATTTCCTCCTTATAGTTAAAGTTTAAACAAGTAGGTTGGTCTGGCAAGAATATTACACCGTCTGTATAGAATTAATCACAGACTATGGAAGTTTGCTGTTTTTAATGAAGCATAAAACCTCCAGCGTTAGGATTTTTATTTCTCATCCATTTATCTTCCATAGCTGCTGCTGGTTTGGTCTTCTGTTGTGATGTCCACTCATTTGTCTCACACAGGAGAAAAGTATTCTATGAAGTCTTGCATTATGTGATCTGTATAATTAATATTTTATATTATATTGTAATATTCATCTGTTTTCCATTTTCCAACACCTCGCTTATACTTTAGATTTATCTTTAAGTGCTGTTTGACATGTGTCCTAAGGCCATATTTGAAAATATGATGCCATAGATGAACTACTGGACTTTAGTTAACAACTCCTGACACATTTAGAGCCTGTCCGTCCTGGAAGTGGATTTCTCCGTCATGTGGTTCTCCCTGAGGTTTCTTCTGTTTTCCTACAGATGGTTT
>JAPSES010000144.1:15195593-15213526 GCA_029822895.1 Maxillicosta whitleyi
TATCTATCTATCTATCTATCTATCTATCTATCTATCTATCTATCTATCTATCTATCTATCTATCTATCTATCCTGTTGTTTGTGTGTCTGTGTGTCTGATGACAGTAGAAAACAATCAAACCAGTTTCATTTAGGAAAAAAAAACTTTTACTTGAAATATTGATATTTTCTCAGAAAGTATAAATAATGATTTAAGATTGATTTAAATTTTATACAAAAATAATACATTAGGAGGGGGGGAAAAAATCATGTCCTGTCACATAAGTATGAGTGCCCGCTGATCAGATGGCAGTAAATGTGCCAATAACAGTCACAAACCAACCAATACAATAATAACAATGACCTAATATTGAACAGGAGACTGGATCTGCCACTTCAATGACATGCATGGTGGTGGTGGTGGTGGGGGGGTTGCTTTCATTTCAGAAACAAGACTAATTTCAAGGGGCATTTAGTAATTGTTTGAATCTTTCCCATCGCTGGGGCTGTGAGTGTCTAATACTGTTAGCGTGGGTGTTTTTACCCACAGCCACTGCTCCTCTCCCTAGCATTTCTCAGTCTTTGTAGATTCCTTTATGATTAGAGCCATCGCTGTCACAACATTGTGCTCTCTCATGTCTCGCCCCTTCACAAATTACAACTATGATGACATTGTTTTGCTTCTGAATACTTGTCAATATTTTCATTCTACCCAGGGGGGATCTGTGCCATGTTTTATGATGAGAAGCATTAGCAGTATTTGTCCTATGCAGTATCTCTTCACATTGTGGCAGGAAGTGGGAGAGGAAAGGGAGGGTGAGTCCCATTCCTGAAATTCACCTGGATCTGTGTGCAAACATTAGCCAGAGGTTTCCATGGCAGAAAAGGGCTGCATTTAAAGTGTGTGTGAGTCAGTAACCCCCCCTCCTCCTCCTCCTCCGAAGCAGACCTGGTTCATAGATATGGCAGGGTAGCTTTTGAGAGGTGGAACACAGTGACATGGCGACAAATAAAAGCTGTACCTACACATTCAACAACTCTTATCCTGTGGCATATTTCTCCCCCATTCACTGGCTTTTGTATTTTACAGGCAGCTTTATCAAACTGTACAGCATATAATTGTCAGTGACTTCACTGGTAGTGCATATCCAGTCCCAGTCTTGAGAGTGTGGAGTCCTACATAGAATCCAGTTATACAAAGCATCACATACGCCTGTAGTCACATTGCATAGTCCTTTCAAGATTGTCAAAGTCTTTTCAATCACAGTATACACATTGAACAATTCCAAATGATGAATCGTTCAGGTGACGACAGGCATTCATCATCTTCACTAGTACAGTAAACTACATGTGAAAGAATAATATGGAAGACTTGTTAGGAATGTAAAATTGCTAATGCATGCAAAAGGTTTTTCGGTTTAGTGTGATTGTCAAACGTTTCTGCCCATCTGTAAGGCTTTTTTTTTTTTTTTACTCCAGTGTCACGTTCAGAGTCCTTCAAGATGATTGCTGTCTCTGTTACTTTCAGTGTGTCTTCATTTTTCCACCTTAAACCACAATGTGATATAACCTATCCTTCATTTAGGTCCATGCCACATAGTTCATGAGTTTGGTTTTTTTTTTTTGTGTGTGTGTGTGTATGTGTGTGTTTTTGGTTTGTTTTTGTTCCTTTGTGATGTCACAAGAAGGACACCTTACTGTAGATTTTTGAAAGGGCATGAAAAAAATTTAACACTGTTTGCAAAGATTTTGGTTGGAGCGAAAAAACAAAAAAACAAAACAAAAAACAAAACAAAAGAAGTAGAATCATACATCCTTGTTGATCATTAGTGTGTGACAGAGTGAGTCCAGTCTCCTCACTTTCAGGTGCAGTGAGTTTTTCCTCCATCCCATTTCTCATTTTCGCCGCCTGCACACCGTCACCGCTTCTCGTTTGTTGACTGACTCATCATCCAGTGCGCCGTTGCTGGTTATTAAGAGTTGTCATGGTTACCACGGTGAGAGGGTGGAAAAATGTGCTCCAGTTGCTGGGCACCGAGGAAGTCAGGTGGATGCGTTCACCAAGCTTGAAGAGGACACTGAAAAGAGAAGGAGGGAAAAACGGAGGGAAATGTTAGAAGAAGTGTGTCTGTGTTACATAAAACAATAAATACAGTCTGTCCAATAATGCAGCTGTCTAATGTGTATTATTTCCAAGGCTTCCAGAGTGTGAACTGACAAATGAAACCTATGTAAATACACCAGTCCTGCACCTTCATGCACCACACCTGACCAAATAAATTCCTCATCCTTCTTCTGCTGACTGTGAAAAGCCTTGTTTCCATTGAAGTGGACTTTTTTTTATTTTTTTTATATTTGTTTGTATAATTTATTTTTCCCCTGGTTCCTTACGGGTTGAGGCAGCTGACCCCAGCGTGACCCTAAATCCAGCAAACAGCTTCACCTGATAAAGCTGACCTGCAGCTAAAACCTCAATCATTAGACACTGGGCTCTGGGTGCAGGTGAGTTTTAAACAGTCTCAGGTAAATGGAGGGTTCCTGGTAAACAATCAGTGTTATAAAGCCTGAGCATGCTGGTTGTGTCATGAGAAAGAGTCTGCACCATCCAAATAAAGGCCAGATAAGAAAATACCAGGGAGAGCCGACTCACTAATTACTCTGTAACTAAATGAAATGACACAGCATCATGTTGTGACCCAACTTTTACAACATCCTCCATCAACATTCCTCTTGTTTTTTTTTGCAAAAAAACATAAATAACCCCCTGAAAATTCAATCTGAGTGACTCGTGTTGCTTCTTTGTTACACAGTGGACCGTGCTCTGAACTATCTCATCAACCCATCAGTCTGTCAGTAGCTGTGCAGTGGTACGAGCACTCTGCCTCAGCGTGGGAAATTGAGCGTGTGAAAGCATCACAGACAGCATTTCAGGCTAGAGCGATCACCAAGCACAGGGAGAAGTAGGAAAGAGGAAGAGCTGTAATTACTAAAAAAAAAAAAAAGAGCAAGAGACAGACAGAAACATCCACTCCCACCTAAACTATCTCATCTCCAGCTTCGGTGTAGCATGGAGAAAAGTAGCAGGACACAAGGCTTGAGAGCTTTGATTAAGAACGGAGCTCATTTCCTGATCGTAGACTCAGGCAAGAGGTAACTCTCACCAGTGAAAGGAAAGTGAAAGAAGGGGGCATTAATCAAGAGCTGTTCAGGTTGAGGGAACAGGTGATTGATTAGACTATTGTTTAGGAGGAAATAGAAATTCTGAGGAGTATACTATCCATATATCCATCTTCTCTAATTGTTTTGAGTTAAAAGAAAGCCATGGAAGGTTAAAAAAAAAAGCATTATGCATGGCTGTGACTGTTCGAAATAATAAGTGCAATAATAATAAGTGCAATTTTTTACTGATTTCACTCATTTAAACTGAGTGAGTGAACTAATAAAATTGTATTTACCCAGGAGAGACCCCCAAGTTGGACCATCTTGTTTACAGGAGCGTCCTAATGTGACAGGAATTGAACAAGTCAGCACACAATCATTACACACACACACTTCTCCTTGGCCTAATTTATTTACTGCTGTTAGTGTGTGTTTCCATTAAGTTGTTTTTCTGAGAAAGGTGTGAACATTAGAGGTTGATTTTCTTTTCTTTTTTTATTAATAATAATAATAATAATAATAATAATAATAATAATAATAATAATAATAATAATGAAAAAGTAATTGGTGTCAATAGCTGAAAAGACAAAATTTGGGGAATTTTTCAGCAGCAGTATTAGAGACACATGCAATGGCATTTAAAATTTAATGCTGATCCTCGTGCAACGTGATCACCGTGATTTTACTGTTAAAAATCATAACACACGCAAGGGGGGGTGAGAGAGTTGATCTTATTGTGATCTGTATGATGTGATGTGCTGAGGTCTGGGTCAGGACTCACCGTCTTGCTTGACGACATGGAGCTGAGGGTGCTGATGCTGTTGGCGTCTGTGACCACCATCGCTGAGGGGAAACGTGACGGGTGGGAGTATTGTGGAGGCTCCTGTTTGTGTGGATACACTGCAGAGGAAAGTAAAGCAGATATGTTATTAATGCAGAGAAAGTCACATGACGTCCAAGGTTTAGTTTAGTTAAAGGATAAATCAGGTTAGGATGCTAATTTAGACAGTAAATATGTAAATAAATAAATTATAGTTTTCATTGACACTGTTGAGTGACTGCACATCTGATTTTAACACAAATTTTTTGTTATTTAGCACAGTGACAGTTTTTTTTTTTTTTTTTTTTGTATCGCCATTGTTAATTGTGACCAGTCATGCAGCAACATAGCACTGCGGTCCAAAATAATATTCTATTCTATTCTATTCTTTTGCTAAGTATTTTGCTACTTAACAAACAAACAGAAGAAAAATACATGTTTATATCCTCAAACATTTCAATAAAAATGCTTGTTGTCTTGGGGGAAACGTGGAGTAAATGAACCAAAATTACTGTGAAGGATTGTAGAGATAAAGAAGTACAATTGATTGTTACTGACTGTGTGAGTGTGTGACTGTTGCCATGAACGGCTGCTGGCTCATATGGCTCGGAGACTGTTGCATCAGACTCTGCTGGTGAGGACTGTGGAGCTGCTGCGAGAACTGCACCGGCTGGAGCGCTGCAAGGCTGCCGGCCACACTGTTGATCACTGGCACTGTCTGGGACTGTGATGTGTTTAAACCTTGCCAGAGAAGCAGAACATCATGTCTTTGTTGTGTAATGTAAAAACAAATATTTGTATTTTTTTTTACTTCTCACATGGAGAAAGACGTCTTACTTTGTGCAATAGCCATGACTCCTGATAGAGGCATGATGAGGTTTTGTGTCTGCTGATGGCTGTGATGGGAACTGTGGATGTTGGTCAGTGTGCTCACGGGAGGAAGTCCACCACCTGAACCTGAAATCTGGGACACATTGAAGGAAATAAATCAAAAATCATTTCTATACCTTAACATTTATTGTAGCCTTCTGCAGTGTTCAAAGCTATGAGCCTGGATGTCTGATAAGTGTATTCATGTCCATTAAATGTCAAGGGGAAACAAATCCTGTCTGTTAAACAAATAATAAACAATAAATGTTAGCTAAATTCTGAATCTTTTGACATATGATAACAATGCACTTGGGTAATCCACTCATACACAGCACGCAAGCAAATATTGATAGCGGACAAAAGGTTAAAAAATAATCAAAAATGTCATTGTAGAAGACCTGGCATATTTTGGTTTTGTATAGGTGTGCATAAAATGTAGCAAACAGAAAACAGCAAATGAAGAAAGAAAACCTTGCTGTAAGTGTCCGTGTATTTTTCAGTTTTTCCATCTAAACTAGAATCCTCCCACTCAGTGGGGCTGCGTCTGTTTGACTTTGCTGCCAGTTGCCCACAGAGGAAGGACCGGCCAGACACACATCTGCAGATAAGAAACTGTCAGCGCTGACCTGTAGCACACTGCCCGTCCTCACAGTACTCGTATCATATATTGTTTCTCCGAAAGGCAGAAGTGTTGTGAATTCAGAAGGAAGTTTATATTGTATGATCATATATCTCTGACCATAAATGGAACAGTACAGTCTTATACTCCATACAAATGTATCTCAAATAGAATAATACATTTTGTTTTATTTTTGAATAAAAATCTTATACCAGATGTTAAATTCTCTGCTGCACCACTTCTCAAACACCATAGATCCTACCACAGATTTCCTTGTCACTGATCAAATATTAGACTTGGGCAGAGGAGAGTAACTCAGTCCCATCTCTAAAGTTGAAAACCAAAAACTCAATGCTACTGGGCTTAATTAAATGCTGGCGTCATTTCTCTGGCAAAGTAAGCAGTGTTCCACCTGTGGCTCCTCTTTGTAATTTGTTTAATCAATGAGAACAGAATGTTTCTTTGTCAGGTTTATTGGCTGAGTGATGAACATGCGTGGTGCATTCTGGTGAAGGCTGTGTGCTAGTCCAGCCATGGCCTACCACCTCATCTCCACCTCCCAAACACAGCAGCACAATGTGCTAATTGTTGGCTCTTGCCAGTGGATCCATGGGAGTGGAGGTTCAGGAACTTGCTTTGTACGTTTATGCTAAATGTAGGTCTGCTCTTATCTAATCTGAGGCCATGAGGCCCAGGTGTGTTCACTCACCATCTTGGCGTCAGGTGACAGTAGACTGTGACTGGGGTCCAATCCTCCCGGAGACACCTGCTGTAGCACAGACTGGCTGGTCGCCATGGCGTTGCTACTGTGGTGACTGATGCTTGAGGAGGAGGTGACTTCACCAGGACCCTGACTGTAACGCACTGAAAGTTAGAGACAGAGACTTAGTTTCACTTGTGTTGGCTCACAGTTGTGTCACAAGGCTATTGCAGGGCAATGAGATAGCAAAGCAGGCCCCATTTTTACATAGAATAAACCCCAGTGTCATTCCAACCAACTCACCTGCTCTTTGACTCAGACATGGGAGGACAGAACAAACAAACACACTGACCCCTCCACTGCTGCTATCTATGTAGCTTAGCCAAGGCCATTCACTATGTACACTCATTCACTACAGCAACCCTGTAAAACTCCCATCGGACTCTCTGATCAGCACACAAATGCTGCAGATGATGTTCATAATTACGTCACTGTGCCACATATACACAGCACTGTTTAGTGAAATTACAACCCAGTCACCACAGAAAATATTACCATTGTAGCTTTCTGCAAAACCACCCTGGAATATCAACGTTATAGTTGACATTAAAGATTTTGCTTTTCTTAAATAAGCCAACAGTGTTTTATCTGAATTCCAATATAATTTTAGGTTTAAGGGGAAGAAGTTCTTAAATTGGGATTAGGCTATTGTCCTTAACATTAATAAATACATTATGAGTACTTTTCCACATCAGGCTTTTTATGAATTTAAATAAACCTTAGTGTTTTTCCTTAACACTATCCAATTACTGCCACTACCTAAACCCAACACTGAAAAGTTTTAAAGGTGTAAAAATGCATGGAAAATAAATGTCAGTGACTGTGAACAATTGACATTCACATTCAGGAGGACAATATAACCAGAAGAAATGTAGAGAACCACAATTTCACTGTTTAATGGGACAGAAATTGAATCTCTTCCATTAATACGATCTCTTAACTCTGTATGTCTAGACTACTAGCTGTCTCTCTTTGGGGGCCCGAAGGAATGCCTCACCCCCCACAACTGACAATCAAATGCCTGTTTGCTGATGCAGACCCCCTCTGATATCAACAAAGTAAACATTACACAATTACAAGCAATGTCAAACACATTCTTATCCTGTGGTCTCAGCCTCACACAGACCCAGAGAGCACCCCGCCCTCGGTGACAGACAGTGTTTGTACTCAGATCTCACATCTTCCCCAAGCCCTTCGTCCCTGACCCAGGTGTGACAGCTTGAGCGCCCTCTCAAAGTCGGTCAGACATGACCAGATACATTGATATACAACCACGCTGAGATAAAAGAGGGAGAGGCACTGACAGTAAATGTGACAGATGAGAGGCTCATTGATTTCTTGTCACTTCTGGAAACGGAAATAAGTATGTTTAGATCTCTGGGGATTTAAAAAAAAAAAAAAAAAAAAAAAGGCAAGCTATACAACTTCCTTTAATGCTACCAATGATCTGGCATTATATATAAATTTAATAAATGCTGTATATTTAACTACAGATACAAACAAACAGCACTATATTTCAACTCCTAAGTATCCTCCATTTTGTTCAACCTACAGACTATATATTGTTCTCTGCAACATACTAGCAACCCCACAACACTTCACCGTGCCTTGTAAACACTGCAGCAGAACAATAAAGCACTCCATTGGACTCATGACCCCCATTGCCACACAATAGAAGCGGACTCATAAAAAGGCAGTTATCTCGGAGCTAGGCGATCTCTTAAAGTGTCAGAGGGAGAAAAGGATGCTATTCAGCTCAGTTTGTTACTTTGGGTGCTGCAATAATTCCAGCCACAGGGAACCTCAAATTAAGACAGGAAGCTTTCCAGGATCAAAATGCAGTGTATCTAGTGTAATCTTTTAGTAGTAGTTTTATATTTGGAGTAATATGTTTGCAATCATCATTAATTTCTTTTTAAATTTGAGCATAAACCTAACATAAAGTGTCAATATCCAAAGGACCTGCCCTACGGGAGCAGGAGGAGGGCGAGAACTTTAGAGGTGGACTAGTATCAAGAAGCTTCAGCAGGTTTAAAAGGCTCTAGCTCCCTGTGGGACCCATGTAAAATCAAAGCATGCCTGCCCAACCCCAGGCACTACCTATTGTAGTGCTGCTGCATTTGACAGACCTCCTGGGTCTCTGCAGGACGTATCCAATGTCTTTGTGGTTCTCTAGGAGATACAGGGCAGTGGAAAGTGCAGAGCTAGGCCATCCTTTCTAAGTGTGTGCCTCTTCTTGGCTAGCCTGAGGTGACTGAAAAGACTACTACCCACGCATAATCCCCCCTACTGCTGTATCTGATCTGGAACTTCTGAGTCTGCTGGTTTTGTCATGAGCAGGATGTAGTTCAGCTAACACAGCACTAGCTCAATTTTACAGTGCATGTCAGGCATCAAATAAACTTTTCTTCAAATCATCAAATTATTTCATGTATTTGACCGCAGTTCAATCTTAGTGGAATCTCTGAAATTAATTGACTTGTTAATGGAAATTCTGCTGTAAAACTGAATTGATTAAATAAAAGAGTTTATTATAGTTAGAGTTCTTGTTGGTGAAATAAATGGTGAAATGGCAAGTGCATTCCCACTCGCCTAAGATAATATGTAATCTGCCTCAAATCAGTTTCATCTCACAAAATAAAGAACATCATAGCCAAAGCTGAATGTCACACTGTTTGATTGTCTATCCAGTTGTGACCAAGTATTCAGTGAACTGAAACAGAATCAATAAAAATTCCCAAAGTAAGAGGAGTTTCTGTGATCTGACCCAGCACTGACCTCTGTTGTATGACTGTAGGTGTAGTGGCTGTTCTGGAAGGGGGTTACTAGTATTCTGTATAGGCGAAGAAGAGGTCATCAGTCCTGTCTGGCCAGAAAAGAGCCAATACCCCAGTGGACAGCTCCTGCTGCTCCAAGTCTGCACCCAGCCTCAGCAACTATACTAATGCCCATAAAGGTAAGGGGGGAGGCTTTAAAATCAGTCCTCCTCAAGGCCCAGCAGAGATAAATGAACCTAGGTTACAGTCACTGCAGTCTTCTAATACACCACAGACAATGGGGCCTCCTGCTGAGGCAGAGTATAGAGAGTAGAAGTCAGAGGAGCCCCTTATCAAAGGCCTAGGAGATGTAGTAGCAAAGGATTTTAATTGTCCATTAAGCATGCATAATACAGGCTGTGCCCTAGCAACGCAATGAGGTTCCCTACTGGGATATTATTGTCAGGCCAGAGGCTGACACTGAAAAACAGCTGATGCTGTCGGCAACATGCCAGCAGGAAACCTTGTAAGCAGCCAACTGAGGGTTTTTGAGGAACAAAGTGCCTCCTGCTACCATCCCTTCCCTTCTCTAGGCTTCCGCTGCTACTACCTTATCGATGACCCCTCTAGGCTTTGCAACCTGAGGTCAATGCCTGGTCAGGTGTTTAAGGAAAACTCAAGCAAACAGACAATTCACAAGTGAGACCAATTTATCCCAAGGTAAAAGACCAAGCCAAGACAAACTGTTTGTTTTCCCTCATAGCTCGTGTTCGAACACGAGTGGACAACAATAGGCTCTGACGGAGACTCTCAAATCACAGTTTTATGGCAGGTGAGTGATGGCATGAGGACAATACTCCATGAAACCTATCAGCTTTGTTTTTATGTTGTATACGCCAGGTAGAGTAAGTCAGTACTAATTACTCTGAATGCAAACACCAGGCTGGGTTGAAATGGTCACAGGAATAAGGTCTTGCTTGTTTTGGCAACTCTCTGAACAGAGTCATTAGCAATCAGAAAGGGAGGAGGAAATGTAGAAATGACAGCGTTATGGGGAGGTAATGTGGATATGTCTGTTCCCCTCCCTGACCCTGGCCTGACCCTGAGCCCATCACAGGATTGCTGTCCTTTGTGTCATGCTTCTCCATGCTGACTTTGGAGTGGAGATTGCAGGTACAATGTGGATTGTTCTCAGTGTGTTTTCAAAGATCAGAATAACAATGGCATTTGCTCAGCTCACTCACTCACACTCATTGATCACTTGTCTCTTCTTTCACTGCCTCTGTGATCTCATCAACTGGCCCACTCTCTTTTTTTTCAGACTGAATAAATTAAATCATCAGCTTTTTTTTGAATATTATTGCATTTACTTACATACACGGCTCTAAATTATTACCGCAAATTATTGCTGACGTATATTTTGTAGGATTATTCTTCCTACATAAGTGAGGTATCTGTAAACACTAGATTTATGGAAAGAAAAATCATTCATCACAACACATCCATGACACTACCTGGCATCTTACTGGGAGGCGAAGAGCTGGTCTGGGGGTGATGTGGCGAGCTGTGTGATAGCAGAGGGTTGATGTTGTGAGTTGGCGTACTGTAAGCGTCCATGGCCAGTTTCTGTCTGAAGGCTTCCTCTTTACGTCGGTTTGCGAACCAGTTGTAGACCCGAACTTCAGTGACTAGATTAGAGCCGAGGCCTTGAGCTTTGGAGGGTGACACTCCTCTCTGAAGACACTCAGCTCTGCCAGAAGCAAACGTAAAAGGCTTAAAAACACGTTCAGGTAAATTCAAATGTGTGGTTGGATGCTTTGTTAGTCTACCTGTTGCACTCCTCTACCAGAGCTTCCCTCTCTTCTTTGCTGGGGTTCTTCTGTCTTTCATACGCCTGGTACAGGATTTGCTGAGATGCAGGTCCCCATTTGAAACGGTTACGTCTCATTTTCTTGCAGGACGGTTCACTGCTTACATCTTCACCAGGTTGACCCATGCTCTGACCAGATGGGTTGTACTCTGGGAAAAAAAACACCGGATCCTGATTGCCTTTGTCTGTCATATTGTTGCCAGAACCTTGCACTGCCTGGTTGAACTCTGAAAAATAAGAAGAGCTACATTCAATAATATGCAAAAACATTTAAAAATATATACATATTGCCTAAAAAAATTGAGGAAAAACACAATTGTAAAAAGACGTATACACCTGCGCTTGTGTCATCCCGCACAATGAATAAATATCTAAGCCAAACTTGACATCCCTCCAGCCTTAACCACCCAAATAAAATGTCGTGCTGCTTCTAATGCATTACAGGCTAAGGCCAAGCTATGAGAAACTCAAATATTAACTTACGTCTGAGAATTTCCCGCTGTTTCCTGACATACCAGGTGTAGAGAGCCGCTCGCTTCTGTGTTTTCATGGGTGTGCCTTTGTTGAGGTGCTGTGAGAGGTGAGACTGGTTCAGGCCAGTGATGTCCACCACCTCCCGTTGGGGAATGTTGTGCTGCTGCATGTAACCTTTGATCATGCGGGCAGCGCGCCATGGATCCTCTCTGCATTCAGATAAAACACAGAAAACATGACTCATTTCACCACTGAACTACATAAATCAACCTATTTTACTTCAGGTTTCATAAATAAAATAAAACTGCTTCAGTCTCCAATAACATTCAATCATTCAGCAGACAACAATACAAGTTTGGCTCATATTTTAAGGTGTTTATTTATGCTGTGGCCTGAAACAAATCTTTAAATGTACAGAGTATACTACAATTCCCTGTTTTTCAAGGCCTTGACTTTAAAGGGCTGTAAGAGCAATAAGAACCCTTCACAGACAGCCACTTTATCATTGTAGTCCGTTCAATAGGCTGTAAATATTTCCAAAGGTTAGTTCAAGTGGAATCAGGGAGGTTGAGAAACTTGGACTATCATGTTATATTATGTATAATCATTTCACTCAAGAGGTTTGTATGAATAGAAAAGTGTTAGAATTAAAATTAAAAGTGCACAAAGTGGAAAAATCATGCATAATTTGGGAAAAGACAGATTTTAGGACATTGACTAAAATATGTATGATAAACTATAAAATGTTTTCAACAAGGTTAAGGTCAGATTATAAAATGAATTTCTCATATAAATATTGATATTTTTTTAAATTAAGGAATTTTGGAAATCAGGTCACGATTATGACATGATGCATTAATATTTTGTCATTTCGCATATAAACAATGTGAGCATATAAATAATTAGTTCACCCGTTTTGAAGTCATTAATTATATTAACTGGGACTGAATCCGTGAGTTATAAGAGTGTTGTTTTTGTTTTTTTAAGACCGTCACATTATTCATGCTTTTCAGGTCACTGAACATTGCAGAAACATATGAAAACGCAGCGCAAAGAGTCGGAGGTAAAATGGAGACTTACCCCACTATGAACAGAGATTAGCAGGTCCAGACACACTGACATCCGTAATTATTGCAAATCTACACACGACTGTTTGTTTTGGAGAATGTGGAGACCTACGTCTAAGTCTGCGGGTTAAGTGGGAGATGTTAGTTTATAACTTTTGACAATGAATAACCAGATCTCCATTCACTCTAATCACACGCCAGTGTGTATCTTTCAGTTGATGATTTATAGAATAAAATTAATAATAACTTAACTACACGTGGGTTAGTTTTGATTTTTTTCCGGTCTTGTTTGAGTTTGTAGAAAACTGATTTTAATGTAAACCAACGAACAAAAATTAAATAAGCAGAACAAATTATTAGGCTGACTTGAATGACTGAGTTATAATCACTAATATAGAACAGACATTACAAATAATTACATATTATTATCATCATCATCATCATCATTATTATTATTATTATTTAAGCAATTAATTATTTTTTTTTAATTACTTAGATTTTTTATTTTATTTTATTTTTTTTTTATTTCGTTGTCTTGTATCCTAAATTGTCAAGCAGAAGCCGCCTCAACCCACTTTCTTCTCGCCGGATTTTATCATTGAAAGGTGGAGTATAGTTAATAATAAATAGATCTCACTTCAGCTGATATTTTGCAAAGGTAGCCTAAAGAAATAATAATCCTTGTGGATAATTAGTAACCAGAATGTGAAAACAAAGCCGTGGCGCGTTATTTTAAACGTGTATATACAGATGTGGTGAGTTTTACGCACCGAAAGGCCTATTTATGTAATTCTGAACACAGCCGGTTTTTAAGGCCACCAGTGGAAAACTCAGGAATATAAAGTGACACAATAATTGCATAAAATATGTACCGTTTGTACATTTTTTTCCCAGCGTTTTTACTTTTGGTATACTATCGTAATTTCCCTTTATATACTTTTTTTTCTTTTAAAAGAGGTCAGAGGCCGCATTAAAACTTACGCCAACATGCGCTCCACCTCCGCCCTCTGCTCGATGGCCTCCTCCGTGTTGAGCGACTGGAGCTCCTTCAGTATCGGCGGGGTGTCGTAGTCGTCCCCGTCCTCGGAGCCCTCGTCTCCGGACAATTTCCCCTTGCTGTGGCCGTTGGTGAGCTGGTGAAAGACGGGCTTCGTGTCGACGTCCCCTCCGTTCATCTTGGCGCTCGGGGGCGCAGGAGACATGGGAATGCTCTCCAGTTTTACGCCAAAGCCCGGCGGGTTCGGGTCCATATCATCCAGGGCCTGGATCAGGACATCTTTGGTAACTCCTGAGTCCAGCAGGGCGCTGAGGAGCTCCTGCTGCAGGGATGTCAGCTTGGATACCATTTTAGAGAACATTAAAAACTCAACATAGGCCTGCTGTGTGTGCGCTGAAGCAAAGGGAAAAGGGAGGACAGAGGGGAACAGTAAAAAAAAAAAAAAAAAAAAGTAGAAAACAAAAATAAAGTTCCTGTCTTCCTCTCTAGTCCAGCGTTGTGTGTGGTGACACCTGCTCCGAGAAGTTGCTTCACTTCCCTGTTGAGGGGAGGATGGAGCTACTTTGCTATGATGCTTTCTCAGTGCAGGGAATATAAAACATGGTAATGAGTGGGCCGGCTGATGGGAGCCTTATGTAAATCCACGGAATAAGGCTCGCTCTGGTCGAGCTAGACATGTGTTTACACTGCAGCTCTGCGGCTTTTATTGGCTCTTCTTATCAGCAAAACTTTCATGGACTTTGGACCCTGCTGAAAATGCCATAAAGGCTTCTATAAGAAAGGCGAGATCCACATATTCACACCGCCGGATCCAATTCACTCTGCGCTTTTACGCTTACTTTTCAGTCAACAGGTCTTTACGCGTCTTTGTATTTATTTATTTATTACTTGATTTATTTGCTTAAAACTGAGAATTATTACACGTTATCATTAGCTGTTTGTTTCCAATGGCCTCATTATATAAAGTAGGTGTTGTTAATGAGGTGCTGTTGGTTGTTGTTGGTTTCATTAATGCGGGTTTGTTGACTTTGAGGAACCATAGTAATCTCATTAGTTTTTATCTGGTTAGTTATTAGTTCTCTCAATCACAAAATTTTATTCCATATTCATCTGACGAATTGAAAAACACACATACACATATAATACACATATATAATGATTATTTCATTTTAAAGGGGTAGCACACCGTTTGAGTTGAATCTTCTTCACGCATGACACTAAACAAACTACAATTTCCAGAATTTGCTCATTTCAAAGTTTCATTTTATTTATTATCCCATAAACGTTTACATTAACTTCGTTTAATTGATCAAACGAAACCTAAAACACACATTGGGATATTACAGATGATCCTGAAGGGATTCGAAAAATACATGCGCATAAGAAGAATTTGATAAAGAATAATATTAATTTTCAGTTCTCCCTCCAAATTTGCAAGAAGCGAAGAAACAGAGACGCTCTATCACAGGCACAAGAAAAAAACAAAAAAAAATTAATAATATTGATAATCATCATCATCATCATCATCATCAACAACAACAACAACAACAACAACATAATAATAATAATAATAATAATAATAATATTGGCTGCTCTATATAATGATGAAAAACAAAAGATTTTATAAATGAATTAATTTTTAAAAAATATACAATATAACAACAATACAAAATAACACTAATACAGCAACAATAAACAATAAATAATTAAATGAATAAATAATCTTGATTACTTAAAAAATTATTTTTATTTTTTTTATTCTGATGTTTTACTCCATTGTTACATTTTCTGATGTCTTAAGAGCCAAAGTTTATCACCTCAAACACTCAAAAGTGAAGGATTATTAATAATGAATTGATAACAAAAGGGAAAGCAGAAATCCTCACAGCCAAAGTGGGGCACAGAACAGTAACCTTCAGTCACAATCTTTAGGACACTAAATACATAAAATATAAGCATGTGGTAGTAGAGGTTTGACGGGTAAATGAATATGAATGTAGTGGGCATTAAAAGGAGGTATGCCTTTAAACATATTCTAATATGTATTTATAGGAACTTTGAGACATATGTGGTTATGAATCTTAGACTGATATGTTTCAATTATTAATTTCTGTAAAATATAAAATGTATTGATAAATCAGGTATTGTTTACTGCAATAAATGATGTTACCATTAGTTTTCTGCTTGAATTTGCACGAGTTGGCATATATATGAATAACAAACACCTGTTGAACCTCATTCTTAAAAGTTAGCACACACACACGCACACACACACACACACACACACACACACACACACACACACACACATGCGTGTATGTGTGTGGAGAGAGACAAAGAGAGAGAGAGAGAGAGAGAGAGAGAGAGAGAGAGAGAGACAGCAGATTGATGTATGCAGGCCAGTAAATTAACAAGTAAGAGGTGACTACTAGACTAAAAGAAAAGATGAAATTGTGCTTATCATATAATTTCACATATGTCATAATCTAACAATTATGACTAACAGAAAGAGCAAATTAATCAAACCAGATCATCACAAATGTTGAAATGATCCAACAGCAAATCAGTCAAGTCTGGGCAAACACAAACATGTTAGATACTTCCAATATATTATATTCAAAGAGGTCGATCAGTGTTCCACATGTTCTCATTTCTTCACTCGTTACATTAACATCTATTGTTGTGATGCAGTGACATATTTTCCTCACTTTTCAGTGTTAAATAACCTTCATAGTCTTAAACAACTACAAATGACTAGAAGCATCTATTGATCTGAAGCATTTCCTAACTTTTTTAACCAATAATGCTATCAATACAGTTCTATAATTTGGGTAAAACACAGTGTTTCATCTTTTCAGCAGAAGCAGATATACCCATTCGGATGTTCAGAAGCTCTAATGAATGTGGAAACACTGCATCATTGACAAATAACAGAGTCTTGCTATAATTTGGGTGAATAAAACACTTTTGCTTCTGAAAAATGCAGAATATATATAATATAGAATTAAATCACTTAGGAAAGGTTAAATAGAGAAAAAAAAACATGAAACCTGTCTTTAGTGGTCATAATAAAGTCATAAAGTCATAATTAGTTTCTCTCAGTTGAAACAAACATGTGATATCATTGACATAACTGTTGGTTCATTTAATATCCACTCAAAGCCTTTCTGACTTGTTAATGCTTTACTCAACAGGTGTCAGACATACAAAATATTCAACATCTACCGAAGAACATAAACTATAGAAAAACATTCATTAACCCAGTGGTTCTCAGTCTTTTTCTCTCAGCCCCCTTTGGAGGAACGAAAAATCTCCAACAACAATCAACAATCAACCCAACAACATTGTAACAGTGGCGCAAATCTAACTTTTATCAAAAGAAACATCAATATCGAGACAATACTTTTTGCTTTTCCTTGAATAACTTGTTGTATGAATTAAAAACAATCTTTTAATACAAAAAAATCTCAACAAGACTGCTCCCTGAAAGTGTATTTGTCCAAATGAAAATAGAAAATGTGCAATTATCTTAGAACTATGACATTAAAGTTCTTCTTTTTAGAACAATAAACAAATTTTGGTAACAAAGATGGCTATATTAACAATATCAGTGGCTGCAATGAATGAAAGTACATTTACATTGTACATCTAAGAACATTAGCCCATAAAGACCCGTCGTTACTTATGTCAGTTGAAAATTTCTCTATATCTTACCTTTCTCGAGTGATTTATCACAACTTATTTATAATAGTATCCTCTATATTTTGTATTTTGTCAGTATAAATCATGTTTTTACTGTAATTAATTTAATGATCATGAAGATGTTGATAATAATATATAAAAAGCTGAGATAAAACTGAAGAAAAAGTGCATTTTTCAGTCAAATCTGTCATTAACTGAACCAAGCATTTCCATCCAACTCCATTGGTTTTACTGTTGAATCAATGTCGTAGAAGATGGAAAGAAGGTGTTTCCACGGTAACTATGGAGCCTCTGAACATCCAAATAAGTCATATCTGATGACCATGAAAAGACGACAAACTGTATTTTATATCAGATAATTGCATGGATTGATAAGACTAGTGGATTAACATATAAATCAGTAGACGGTTTTGATCAGTGATGGATGTTTGGGTTTTTTGGGTCAAAGTGCAAACTGTTCAAACTGTGCAAAAACAGCAAAACCAGAAATATGGCATGTTTTTCTTTTCCAGTCAAATCCTTGTCCGTTCTTCAAAACTAAACTTTTTGTCTAATCTAGTGACAGGTCACCATGGCCGTAGATTTGTTTGTGGTATGTTCCTAAAATGAGTCCAGGGTGCTCCAATGCTAAAACATTAATTCCACCTGCTTCATATTTTAACCTGAAGAAGAAAAAAAACACCCAGGAGTGATCCAATGCCCCCCCCCAGCAAACCTGCCCCACAGTTTGACAAACACCGCATTAACCAACCAGTGTAAAATAATAATTAGTATGAACTAGGACTGTCAAAAGATTAATTTTCTTGATCGCAACTAATCTCAGAAATTTCATAGTTAATTGCGATTAATCTTGATTTACT
>JAPSES010000144.1:15213626-15224931 GCA_029822895.1 Maxillicosta whitleyi
GTGTGTGTGTGTGTGTGTGTGTGTGTGTGTGTGTGTGTGTGTGTGTGTGTGTGTGTGTGTGTGTGTGTGATGGTGGTTACTGAGCTGTCCACCTGCCCAGCTGCTGCTGCGTCTGCTCTCTCCTACTCGCTGGTGGTCAATATTGACTCAGGGACCGAAGCCACAACCACTTTGTCAAGGTATACACAGGCATATACCAACTATCTGTACAGAATCAGAATAAAACAGTTGTCCAAATGTAGGTTAAATGAAGCAACATGTGATTTATGGTATGTCTAAGGATATGAAAATGCATCTTTAAATATAATACCGCAATCCATATAATTGTATAGATAGATTATTGTTATTAACTGTTTGTTTGTTTATTTATTTATTTGTATTTGGGTAAAAATAATTAGACTATTTAGAAAAATGGATAAAAGACATATTGGAACCTTCTTAGATGTTAACTATTTACAGATTAATTTCACCAAAACTAAACCATTTTAAAATGTCTTATAAGCTTTTCTTTACTCAGCAGTACCACAGTGGGAAAGAAAAGCCTCAGATCATTGTATACAGTTATTATTGAATGTGTTAACAGATTAATTTTAGATGATTACACACATTTGTAGCAACCTCCTACTAAAAATGTGTGAGGCACAAAGGAAGCAAAAGCCAGAACAGGAGTGTTGCTCATTTCACTCCCTGAAAAGATTATTATTTTTTTTTTTATCATTTTGTGAATTTGGAAATGAGATCATTTAACCAGGTTCCTCTTCCCACAGATCCACCTGAAAATAACCAAATATCATGATGTACCATGAACCAGCACAGAGAGACCACTTATATTCACTCGTTATCTATTGACTTTGAGACTTGTCAACATGTGGAGACATTTGCATGACTCTAGCAGGGATGAGATGCTGCCCATCTGTTCCATACCAGTGATTCATTTTGCATAGTTCTCTGCTTATTGCATAGAAACATAGAACTTCTTTTGTTTAGGTGTAAAGAGCTGAAAGGTTACATGTAGCGAGTAAGGCTGACTTTCATCTGGACCTCTTGTTGAACTCACTGCTGTCACCTAGTGAATGATGGGGAAACAGCAAATGTGTCACGAAGGAAGGATACGACGTCACGTACTCGCACTCAGGCATATATATCACATACACAATGCAAAAATTTAGCTTTTCTAAAGTATTTCCATCTCTTTCTGTCTCTTTCTGTCACTTTCCATACACATCTGTTCACATTATCACCCATGACCTTATTTTTTTTCCAGACAACCTGTGCCAGTTCCATGTAAGGTGTGTCATTATACAATAAATCACCTGAGAGGAAAGAACACAAGGGAAACAGATCCAGGCCGTTACCTACTGTTCCCTGTGGGTAGTTAAACACACGCCCACAAGGAAGAGTCTGTGACAAATTATGCGATGATAACACATCTCTTTATTTAGCAATGCAGTTGGAAATGAGATTGGAATGTGCTTATCGGGTATTTGCTTTGCCTTCATCGACATGAACACGCTGTTTGACTTTTTCTGAAGAAAACTGAAACTCTTTATGTAATCTTTATGATACACAGAGGAGCGACTTGTTGATTCATTCCATAAATGTATGAATGAAACCGTGCAAAATTTCTAAATTAAAAGAAAATGCTTGAAAGGAGAAGTAAACTTACTTTCATGTTCCTTTAAAACTGTTTTTTAGAACTATATTTAATATAATTTTACTTAATATACACTACAAAAACATTTTATTTGTCTCCAGCAGTCAATTTAAGGCACATAGAGTAGTACAGAGAGCAAGAAACCACAAATATCTGTAGATCAAGACAACATACAACTGTAGTAAAAACAAAAAATTTAATAAATTTCAGAGTCAAGCCTAGATATACCCTAGATTTACCCTAGATATGGTATTTATAGCTTTTTGAGAGAAAACAAGCTCTAACAGTAGAGTTAAAAGTCAGTATAAAGTTTTGCACAGACGCATTGCATTGTAGGTACTGGACATTTTACTCAATTTTATGTGCAGGAGTTGGGGGTGGAGGGGTAAAATTGTATTACTAATGGTAAAATTATTCTCTATAAGTACTTTTCTCTGTATCAATAATACTCTGAAGAACTAGTTAAAGAATGTTCTGGAAATCCTCTCATGACCCCCACCTGTGCAATTCTACATGGTTTCAATATTAGTGTAGGGTGCAAACTAATGAAGAAAATAACACTGCAGAGAAATAAATATTAACAAAGTGTTGAGTCATTTTGAAGCTAAATTTGGAGTAAAAAATAGCTTTATAAAGTGCAATCATATTACTCTAGCAGTGTGAAAACACCACAGTGTTCAATATCTTTTATACATTTTATTGTTAAATTTAACACTGAATTGAGTAAAATTAACTCTGAAACGTTGACACTGGCCATAGAATAAATGTTACTCTGATTTTGAGTTAAATTGAACTCTCTTTAGAGTTAAATTGTCTGTCTGTTTTTGACTGAACGATTGTAATGATAATTGGATGAAATTGGCCCTTTAATGCAAAACAATTGCTAGTGGTGTAAGCATGGATGGATGCATAAATAACAAAATTTGGAGCAACAAAAGTAAGAAGTGCATATGTAACTACATTAAAACCTACAAGTGGTTCAAAGCACAAAACAATGTAGTGCTAGGAAATACAAAATGTGCATCAGTAAGTAAAATAAATCTAATTTGGTTGTATAAACTAATATTGAATGGCAATGAGACCACATATTTTCAACAATATGCTGTAAATTATCATTTTTATTAGGGCTGTCAAAAGATTAATTTTCTTGATCGCAACTAATCTCAGAAATTTCATAGTTAATCGCGATTAATCTTGATTTACTTTGCCTGTGTGAAATTGATATATTGCAGTAAGACCGTTCGAATCTAGAGTTAAACCCACAATGAAAAGTATTTCTGACCATTGTGTCTTAAATTGAAATAAAATGAAGACAGAGACAAAGGCGGAATTTACCTTTTGGGGCTTTTTTATTTTCAAAAAGAGTGTAGAGAAAGGAAAACAAGTATTAAGAATGAATGACTGGCTACTTTGAGAAGCTGCAAATAAATGAACACAAGAAAGCTTCCGCTCGAGCTGCCTACGGATGCGTAGAAGGAACAAAAGACTAACAAACTGGAAATAGAGCATTTAACCTACAATGAGTTTAATTAATACAACCAGAGGAGCTGCATGTGGATGGTAGAAGTGCGGAAAATACTGGCAAACTCTGATCGCGATTAAAAAAATCTTCGCGATCACAATTTACATTAATCTAATCGCGATTAACGCGTTAATATTCCCAGCCCTAATTTTTATCCATAAATGGCTAAACTATGCAACAAAGAATCCTTTCACGCTGCACAAAAAATTGAAAATATTGCTGAAATGTATTTAATACAATCAGAAAGTCAAATAAAATGCCTGATTAAGACAGTAATGTCCAAAGTTTAGTAGATACACAGGGACTGGAGTTACCTATACATGTCATTTTGATCTCCCTTCATAGCTGCATCCCTGCTCCATGTTTTTCTTTCTCCTTGTCTGGACTATTACAGATTCAGAAGTAATTACCTGCTCGGCTTCCTCTGCAATTAAATGGCAGGTTCACAGCACCCTGATTAATGCAGAGGCACGCACACCTGCCATTAGTGGCCACGAGAGGTGGAACGTTCTGACTGAAACCCTGCAGAACAAACACTGCTGTCAAAGCCTGCATATGTAACTACAAATTTACACACACAAAGGTGACAAAAATGCACAGAACATATTCAAGTATTCAAGCAAATCTTGTTTTATTAGGACTTTTTTGGTCTTTTTTTTTTTTTAATATTATTATGCCACTTGTTTTATTAATGGAGGAAAACAACAAAGGCTTGAGGAGTGATTGAGTAAAGTGTTTAACTGTTTCATGAAGTTTAAGCAGTTTTGTTTTTATTACCTTTACCTAGAATGTATGTCTGGTGCATTTAAGTTTCTACTGCACAACTGATAATATATATGAAGTATTACAATTGTCATAATTTAATGCATTTATAAGTTTGTTTTTTGAGGGTTTTTTTTTTATGAATGGAAGAATAATAACTAAGAAGTAATTTGAATATCTCAGCACAATTTAGCTTTTAAATCCTGATTTGCTTAAAGTTTTTTAAAGTGCAGGGCTTTTATTTATGATATGTAAAGATGTCTGTCTCTAAATCAAAGCTTCTCACACTGTTTTGTACTTAACATCACTCACTTCCAAGTAGAACCATAACATGTACGAGTTATAAATGAGGCATTATGAAGCAATTTAAATACACTTTAAGACTCTTTTAAATTTAGGAGTGAAATCTCTTCTCTTTCATAAACCTGCACAACTCCAATAGATCTTTATTTTAGCCATAAACACTCCAATAACACAAAAAATGTGACAGTAGCTACAATGACCTTTAGTGTCAAGATTATTTTTTCTGTCAGCGATTTATTTGCCTGGTCTGACAGATGCAGTAGCAGGTTATCTCCTCCAAGTATATAAGCTCTTTTTATTTCTTTTTTTTTTTGTTAACAGTTAATGGATAACCTAGTGTGCGAGGATTCAGCACATTTCCTTTTAGCTCATATCCCGATCGATGCTGGTGTGGCTTTACAGAGTAAATGGGATCATTGTCAGGAGCTGTACGGCTGCACATCTTACCCCCGCGGAAACATTCAATATGTAAAGCTGGAGTTTTTACGGCATCTAGATATGATATCTAAAAAAAAAAAAATAAAAAAAAAAACAGGAGACAGGAGACGATGACTGAAAATGACAGTTGGAAAATACTTCTTCTATCCACCTGAGACCAAAGCATCTACTGTTCAATGCCGTTGACAGCTTGTCTTGATAAGCTCCAATCTTTCCATAAGTGTATTGGCTGTTTTTGTGTAAACATGAACTTCGATAGTAGAGGTCTCACAGCAGCTCTGAATCTACTTTGCTTATTTAACTCAGTTTTTGAACAATTAAGATTCTGGCCTCATGCCACCTAATGTGGAACCTGAGTTATCTATTATTTCATGAGTAAAGAGAAAAGCTTCACACTCAGTCAACCATGGCGTCTGTCTTGTTTCCCTGTGATTGCTTAAAGCAGCTACAGCGTCTTCATTTGACCCCTCATGACTTTAGTCACATGGTGTCACTGCTTTCTTTAATCACATGTCATAAAGAGGGTATAGAGTTAGACGAGGCCAAATTCAGTCACTTTTCAACAATATCGAAAATATGCACATCTTCCATTTTCAAAAATTAACCACAGTCTCTATTAGTATGAGTTATTTTTTGCCCTACAGGCACATACAGTTCCCCATTTTTGACGTCATCCTAAACTTTGATGCTTTTGATCAGTTGATATGAGAATGATTGACACAAAAGTTAAGCCAGATTTAACTGACAGTGAAATGAATGAGAAGACAGTACCAGTAGATATACTGAGAAACTCTTTCCCAAAGTGGCCCACACCTCTGCTCTAGTGGACTCTGGCCCCTCCATCTCCACGCTCCTCTGCTCATCCTTAAAATTAATTCATCCGCACATCTCTGTTCCTCCAACACCACATTAACCCTGACCACAGGAGGCATCCTGTTGGAAAAAATGTCCCTCTCTGGCTTCACAGTGAAACATCAGTTTGACCTTTCCACCCCAGAACTTCTCTCTCTGCTGCTTTCCCACCCTCACATTCATTCTCCATACATTGAGATTTCAACACTGACTAAATGTTCGTACTCATCGCCGACTCTGAGAACTGAGCATCCAGCACAGTGTAAAAAAAAAAGCACATTTTCACTGCCCACCAGAATGAAAAATGAAGCATTCACTTCCCAAACATGTCAGCAGTTGCCATGCGCTTGTGAGGGTAACTCATTTCAGAAGGTCACGCCACACTGGCTGCTTTCTGGAGGACAGAGAAACTGTAATTGGGGGCCATTAGCCGTTGCCCAAGATCAGTCATGCAGGGTCAGTTTGTAGATTGAGTGCACAGTCCCACCGCCCATATCAGTGTCCCCTACCTGTGTGACTTCCCCACCTCCTGACCTCCCCCAGTGAGCAAAACCCCTGCATGACTCCCCCCCCCTGAGTCTTAATACCCCCCACGCACAAACCCACACACCCTATCCTACAGTACACCCATTGTGTTTTGTACTGTCATCACACTGACGAACCAGCTGAACCTACATTTAGACATTTAAGAAAACGACTGTTAAATCTACAAACCGACAGATCCCAACAGCGCACACGCCGCTCTGTGAACCAGCATTACCTCAGTCCAACCCCTGGTAATACCTGGAACACAGCCATGACCGTAAACATTAGTAGCAGTGTTGTGAGGATGTCTTTAAACATGTTTTTCAGATTACAGAATACATGTCCTCAAATGAGTGTTTTTAATACTTTGCTTCAAATTTGTCTTTCATTATTATAAGATAAAATAAATAAATTAACAAATAAATGTGAATTTACAGTTTCATAATGAAGTATTTTGATTTCAAATAGATTCTTAACTTCAGTTTTTCTCTTGTAATTGATAAAAAACAGGCAGTTTGTACTGTTTCTGTTTTTTCCACACCAAGAAATGAGTGAAAACACAAAACATATATAAAAATCTGTTTAATTTACTGTTAAATAAAACATTAATTGAAACTCCAAAGTCTTGCTAAATCTAACTAAATTGCAAGGGATTATGATAAACTAGTGTGAATACCATCTGCCTCCAGGTACAAATAATATAATCTGATCTACGTAATAAAGACTTAAAGAGAAGTAATCAATAAGTGATCAATAAAGTTTAAGAATATAATAGTTTCTTCACTACCATCTATTTTAAAGTGAAATCACAACTAAATACAGTTCATTTATTTGATTAATTGTAGATGCAACACTGATAAAATGGCATTAGAGTAATTGTAAAATATAATGTTTTCATAATTTTTGCTGTAATTCTTTGTAACAATTTCATTCTTTTAATTTAGCATTCAGTAATAACGATGAATCATTTAATATAAATCAGGAAATCTCAACTATCCTGTTCTGTGGTATTTTTATTTTGGACTTCTCTATATAGTTTAGATTTTCTGACCCACAACTCAACAAGTGCCATCATTTTTTATTATTTTTTTTATCCACACTTTCAGTAAGAGCAGATGAGATTTTCCAGCTAAGAACCAAAAACAGAGCTAATAAATGAGTACAATTACTCTTACTTGGACAAAATATGACTAGATGTGTTAAAAGCTCACAAATTTAGCAACTTAGAATTAGATGATATTTTGAATGTAGTGCTGCCTCTGCCCCCCTGTGGCCAAAAATTCATTCTGTGTTTTTAAAAGAAAAGATCATCTATACTTTCTAACTGATTCATTAATTTGTTTTGTTTTTGAAATAGAAAAACAAGAAGCCTTTTATTTCTAATCCACTTTTTACATGGCTTCAACTTCAGTTTTTGAGTTAAAATTTGTTTTCAGGACAAAAATTTCCATTTGTCTGAGGGTTTTCACACCACCTATGAGGCCAAAATGTTGCAATGGAGTGTATATTTTTACGCTGCAGCGAGGAAGTGCAGGAGCCCCCCTGCAGCCAGTCACTGAAGCTGGAGTTTCACCGTCCCTCTCATAAAGCGGTGACCTGCTTTATAGCCCTATTGCCCAACATCACATGCCTTCGGTGCTGGGATATGATCTGAGATAAGGCAAGAAAGCACCGAAACAAGTCCCACTCTCCTCCTTCCTTACGCTGCTCATCCAGGTGAATGAACAGAGCAGGTAACGCATGAGGATTTGGCTTTCAAACTGTTAGAAATAGAAATAAGATCTCTACTGAAGTACAGTTTTGAGTTGGGTCAGTTGATTTCCTCCAAGAGGTCAGAGGTTTTTCTTAAATAAAGAAATTAAGAAGCTCTAAATGACTGAGATGCCCTTATTGCATACAAGTTTTATAAATCATGCCTTTATGATAAGCTGATTACCTTATCCTTGACAGCAGCGCACAGGCAGGGCAGTAAAGGTGCAGGATTACGAGGTGATGGTCCATAAAGGGTTTGGCTCCGATAAGACGGTTTGTGAGGAGTTAGAGACGGGACTGGTGACTTTAGGTCAACAAAAAAAACACAAAAAAAAAAACAAAACAGCTATTCTATTGACCATCAGCCCTGCTTTGCTGCAAAAGACTTGAATCAACAGTCAGGCTTTTAGTTTACTGATCTGTCTTGAAAACTCTTTCAGTAGGAGCCCATTTTCATTCATGCGTCTGTGTTTCCAGAGGTGTCTGAGCAGACAAGGTCATAAACATATTGCGGCCCATGAAAGGAAGCCATTTCAACCTTTAACCTGCTCTTCATTTAGTCATACAGGATGTTTGTGAGGATCTGCAATAACTTTAAGACTGAGCATTTTAAACCCGTTACCACAAGTACAGTGATTTTTATTGCATTGTCAAAGAAAAAGCATGTAGCAACTCTTCAACAGCTGATGTTCTGGCTTCACCTAAAACACATACATGAACCAGCAGCACTAGTTAATTTTATGTTGATTCTGTTTACACTGTTCTACCAACAGTCACAGTGAAATGTCTCCTTGGTGAGGTTCACCTTTTTTAATCTTCAAAATAGGTCAATTAATAATAGCATATGAGTGATACCACACCTGAGTGAAACTGCTTCAACAACTTCCCCCATTGCAATGCAAACCTTCATGGCTGCAGTCCATTCAGAGGAAACCATTAGAACAAACTGCTCTCAGGTGCAGCAAAGCAAACCAGGCATGATCATTTATGAAGCAAATCACCTCTGGGTGCCCTGCACAAGGACAAAGCACAAACTGTTTACATGCAAACTCTCATACCCTCCTCCATCACACAAATATTCAGATTCAAGACATAAAAACACCATGCATCCACCTTGTCTTTACAAGTTCATCATTAGTAGATCAGACCAGTGATGATGTTCTCTTTTAATCATGGGAAGTCCTAGTTTTGTGGCAAAACTTCCTGTTAGTTGTTCATATGAATTATACAGAAACAGAGTCCAACACATTTAGGACTAAAAAGTATCATCTTTGGGTGTTTGTGAAATCTGAGTGAGATTTATTTATATATATATAAGTTGACTATATTTATGATAGTGTACATAAGTGAAGGTAATATAGATGAAGTCATTTGTAATTAACTCTTTTAAGAAAGCAGGAAAGTCCATAACCACCTGTTATTCTGAAGATCATGGCCTTGAACACTTAAAGGAAGCAGAAAATGAAAAAAAATAATAACACATGAGCAACATAGTATTGTTACACAGAGTTGATCGATTCGGGGTTTTTTTTTAAGTTCAACCTGACTAATTTACACCTGTGATTTTACCAAGACACGTCCCACAAAAGAAAAACAAGAACTGAGAACAAAACCAAAACACATATTGGAAAATGTTTCCCTCTAGTGGTTGAAATGTTGAAGTGCATGTAAAGGCAATAATCCGAGATGAGACTTGACACTCAGTTTTGTCAGTACAAAAGACATATTTAAGAGACTAAATGTCCCGATTGTAGATCAAAATGTATGTATTTAAGTATACATGTATAGTATGTATAGTAGTATAGTAGTATAGTATGTATGTAAGTCAATTCTGATTGTGTATTTTTTTTCCTTTTTGGCTTGATTGGTTATGCAATGCTATGGGTATAGTCAAATGACTGACAAAATTAAAATATAAATGTCACAAAAGTCAAACAGATATCTTTCTAAAACTTTCCTTTAATTTTTCAATCACAGATCAGTGATTATGGGTATTATAAAGGTTCTATGGGGGTTAGTTACTGCATTTGAAACTAACATGAGGTGTATAAATATATTGACATAAAATATTGGTTTTAAGAGTGAAATTAGTTACTTGTAATAAAGTGAGTTTAGTGAGAAAGTAACATAAAAATCTATTATCACTGCTTATCTGAATATGACAAATTCCAAATACATTATTGATTCATTTGTTTTTTATGTAATTAATTGTGTATTTTTTTGTTTGTTTTTTAGTTAATGTAGAGTGAGCAATGTTATAGATACCTTTCTTCTCTTTTTCCCTCCATTTAGTTTTAACCTTTTCTTTACTCTGTTCTTTGAGACAAGCTCCTGAAAAAAACAAACAAACAAAAAAGTTTCCTGCTAATTTAACATGGAATAGTAACAATAAACCAATCTGAAATAAAACCGTTTCTATGCATCAGATATTCATTAAGGTATATGGTTGAGGTGTCGGTCCTGAGGCTGGTGGTTCGTACACATGTGGAGGTTCATCTTGGTTGTTTTACCTGTTACTCTTCCTTCTTTTCACCATCTCACCTTCAGAGCTTCATAGTGGTTCTTTTCCTTAACCTTTCTCCTTTATTAGCAGTATCTACATTGGCTCTTGTACTAGTGTACAGTTTGGTGGTGACCCTCAGTTTGTCCACTTGCCCCTGTATAGAGCTCTGATTTCCTCTATTTCTAATCTTTCACTTTCTACAGCTCCTATTTGTGCTGTTTCTCCTCCTCCTTCCCTCTGTTATAAAGCCAACCTCCTGAAAAGAACAAAAAGCAGTGTAATCCACACTCAAACTGACATGGACAGTTGAAGTATTGGTAGACTTGATGAATAAAATGATCACCTTAAGTGCTACCTTGTCCTCATATTTGATTCTTCTTTTGAACTATTTCCATTCAATGCTCACCTCCAAAGCTTCATAGCAAATCATCTACAGTTGGCCATGCTTCATATTATTCTGTGTTTTTGTGTGCCAGCAGGATGAGTATTTATATGGGAATGAGTACAAGCTCACCATTAGGAAATGAAAGTTTTCAGGAGGATGGGCTTTAGCACTGGGGCCATATAGAGGAAAGCACCAAAGTGCATTTTTACAGATGCCACCAGGTAAATATACTTAAAATCTGAAATGCATACGTGATTTTTGACATCAATTTTTTTTTTTTTTTACTTTTGCCATGTTAAAACCATGTTAAAAATGTGTTTTTGTGTGCCTTTGTGAAAACATTTACTGCGTTAAACTTTCATTTTACGTGTTTCATCAACTACTTAAATTTGATTTTTAAAAAAAAAATATATAAGTACAACGGAACTCCTCCTCTGTGTTGGAGAATTTGTGGAAACCATCATCCAAATTACTATCATATATGATGTTAAACAATTTTGGAGACACCCATAACATTCTACAAAACATTTTTTGAATGTGCCCTAGTCTTTAAATTTAAAACTTTGTATTTTGGACGTATACCACAAGAAGAAATATGTTGTTGATCAC
>JAPSES010000144.1:15225031-15241322 GCA_029822895.1 Maxillicosta whitleyi
TAAATCAAGATTAATCGCGATTAACTATGAAATTTCTGAGATTAGTTGCAATCAAGAAAATTAATCTTTTGACAGCCTTATATAATACGCTATTCATGTTCAACAGCTTAACCTGTTATTGTTACTCACAGCTATATGTGGATGGATGCTCATGAGTTCAACTATGCACATAAAGGGACAGGAAGTGAATTTATAGATGGAAGTCTAACCTCAGCTACAAATTAACTAAAAAAATTAACGCAAAAAAACCCCATACCTATTTCCCTGTAAACACATGCAGTTTCAACATATGAAGGCAAGTATCAGTGCGTTATGTCTTATATGGACCAATTTAGTTATCATGTTGTAAATCAGTACCTGTCTATAAGGCTATACAGATGGCCAATATTCACACCTTGCTGCAGCCGTTTAACAAAACTGACATGTTTGTTCTCACATTTATCCAGCATGTCCTTGGAAAAGATGTGCACAACCTCTGACGTCAGTTTCCTTACACTTCAGTCATAATTAGCATTTTCAAGGATTTTCTTTCAGACGTGTTGCCCAAGACAATCAAACACATAGGTATACCTCATCTTATCAACTACATATTACACACTATGTTGTATTTTGTATGTTCTGCTGTAGTTATTTCCATATTAATGAAGCACTTTTTTCTTTTTTATCAACATTCCCGATGTTTGAGTCTGAGTCATTTGCCTCCCTGTTATGCCAGTGTTAAGTCCGCCCACTGGTCATCGCAGTCTATGAGACATCTGCAGAGCACAAACATTCACCATATCAATGAGAGCTATACTCTGAACATAACAGTAGGGTATTTTCAACCTGAGCCAAAAACATCAGCCTGTTTGGTGCTATTCATTTTTATTCAAATGCATCTCAAATCAATGCTGTAAGAAGCCTTTTGAGACCATACTTGTAAAAATAATGTCATAATCGAAGGGTCTTAGTTTGACAGAAAGTGAGCTGGGAGAGTTAGAGCTGCTCAGATGTCAGAGTTATTAGTTTGAAAGAGGTGCGACAACGCTGTAATTTTCACAACTATAGCAGGAGCTCAGTAAAAGCAAAGAGCAAAGAGGGCTACCGTCTAAGTCATGCATAACGTCCATAAGAAGGCCTTAGTTAATACATTTAGACTGAATTCTAATCACACGGTTGAGCAATTACTGCCTCAGGGCATGCATGTCATACAAATGTACATTTAATATCCAAGCAACGGGGCTGATTTTCTCATTGCAGGCAATTATCTGTGTGGTCTACATGTGAATGTGGCTCAGGCCATCAGTTACAGCTCAGTGTGGGAAAATGGATGAAGGCAGCCAAAGGCAATGAAAGAGAGGCAGGCAGGTATGTGGGGGGAGGCGGGACTAATGGAAGAAAAAAAAAAAAAACAAGAGCGTAAAACATCACTGAAGATTTAGGGGGAAAAAAGACAGATTTTTGAGGCTTTTCATGAGTAAATGGACTGCACTTACATAGTATATATATCTACACTTTGGTACTTAAAGTGCTTTACAAAGCCTCGCATTCACACCATAGGAGGATACTATGCTAATGCACCATGCCAGACTGTAATGGGAGCAATTTAGGGTTCAGTGTCTTAACATGTGGACAGTGTGAGTCAGGATTTGAACCTCCAACCCTTTAGCCATTGGACAACCCACTCTACCAACTGAGCCACAGCCACCCATGAGAGAATGATCATTAGAGACTGTGGCTTTTTTTTTTTTTTTTTTACATTTACGTAATAGTCAGTGAAACATAAAATACAACCAAGACTAAAAACAGACAAGAGTAAATGTTTCCTTAGTATTTATTAACCGAGTGATGAATTTTTACAGATGAAGTTAAAATTACAGATTTAATCATTGAGAGCACAGGTGACAAACATATGGTTTGTGGATCAAAACTGGCTGATCAAAGGGTCCAATGTGGCCCATGGGATGAATTTGTGAAATTCAAAAATTAAAGCTGCGTATGACTTTTATCACCGATTTTTCAGTCATAGCCTAAGTATCACGAATGTCTGTGATCATGCACCTGAAGCTCTACCCTATCACTGGGTCTCATAAATTTGTCACAACGTGCATTGTGGGAAGTGGAGTTCCACACCAAGGGAATCTACTTTCACTTGGTCGACATGTTTGTTGCTGCTGCTACTACGGCTACGTGGAGCTCCGCCTCCCACAATGCATGTTGTTACAAATTTCCAAAATTGCCTGAGCAACCTATTGGTTTGGTTTGTAAAAACATAGAGTATTTCTGGTGGGGTAAAATTACTCACCGTGAGGGAAGAGATTCAGATGCATAATCACAGAAAGAACTACAGATACGTCATACTTAGGCTATGACTCAGGTTTTACAGATTTGATGAAAAAGCTCAAGTAGGTCAGATCAGGAAAATACTATGGTAATAACCCAGAAATACTAACAACTCTGATTTTTCCTCTCTGTTTTTGTTTTTTTTAAAAAAGTGAATAACCTAAATAAATATGAACAACATAAAATATCTTAAGAAAAGTAAATGCAATTTTAACAATATTCCACCTCTTACTAAATGTTTTGTATATGTGTAGATCCACTGTGATCTGCAGGTTTGGGGAAATGGGAAGTTTAGGAAAAAATATTGTAAAAATTGCACTTTTTAAAATAAATTAATAAAGAAAAGCTTGGATATAACATTATTTACATATTATATGGCTGGTCCAGCCCACTTCAGATCATATTGGGGTGAATTTAGCCCCTGAGTTTAAATGAGTTTAACACCCCTGATCTAAACCATTTTCTAATATTTAGTCTAACTGGTTCCATCTACAACATATCTTATGTCAGCAACTTTGACCTCAGTCTGTCTAAAGAAATTATTCATTAGTCCCTTGTCTTTTAATTTGTCTACTTTTATCAGCCCGACTGCTGCTGTGTGCTCTTGTTTCTACAGACGTCCGTTTACAGACATCACGTAAGTGAAGCGCAGACTGAACACGTCACACAACACACACTCCACAGCTGACTTTGTCAATCAGAAATTAAACGTTCCAACATTTCAGGTTAAGAGCTGATCACTAGATATGGCCATGTACAACTGAAACTTGTGACAGATTGATGGACTGAATGTGAATTTTTTGCATGAATTACATAACATGTAACCTAGATGTGTTTCATTACATCAGCTCCAATGCTGATACATAATCTGAGATATGACACTGAACTCTAACATCTGTTACTCATATCCAGCCATGGGTGTTATAATGTGAAAACAGCACTGCATATATATATATATATATATATATACACATATCATCACCCCACCCCCGAGGGCGAGATGTGCTGTTTTTGGTTCGGTTAATTTGTTTCTTAACACTCTAGCAGCAGAACTATTGGTTTAATTCATACCAAATTAGGTTCATAGATTGCCAGTGCCCCGAATAGATGTGATTACATTTTGGGAAAAGTAGGTCAAACTTCAAATTTTTAATGAATTTTTAACCTCTTTTTTCCCCCATTTACTTATAATGGGCAAAATTTCACATGTCTATAAAAACTTCAAACTTGGCACATATATAGAGGCAATTGGTACACTGACATCAGCACACACAGACATGATGGATCGATGCCAAAATAACCTACAATACATGTGAGGGGCGGGATTTGTCGTGCCTGGCACTACTTGTTTTATTTTAATTTAAAAGGCAATTGTTCAGATTTTATTACTGTAGATGACAGGCCTAACATGTACTATTTAGAGAACAAATATAAAAGCCAGGTTACAGTCACTTTGAATCCCACTCATCTTTTCCAATATAGATCCAAGCAGTTTGTTTTTTGACCTTCTATATAAATTCATAACTCTGACACATTATTTACAAGTACATACTCCATGCCTTTGCCTTTGGGCCAAAAATAAATACTTGAGATAACCTTGAAGGTACTGTATCTTCAGAGACTTTTTTCAGACTTTAATTGGTATTAGAGAGAGAGAGAGACGAAATAATCCAGTTTAGACTGATTAATCAGCATTGACAGAAAGCTTCATAAAACATCATTATCAGCTAAACTTAGCTTTCACTGTGGTTGTCACAAACTACTATTATTAACTTTAAATAATGGTTTAAAAAATAAAAACAAAAATCTTTAAAGTTGAAATTTTAGTTAGTACCATTTTTATTTATTTAGGCAAAAAGTATTTAAAAATGTATTTAGGGTGACACGATGGTGCAGTGGATAACACTTCACACAACCAAGTGTTCACAACAAGAAGGTCCTGGGTTCAATTTCATCACCAGTTGATGTGGGCGGGGCCTTTCTGTGCAGAGTTTGTCTGTTCTTCCGGTGTCTGCGTGGGTTCTCTCACCTCCTGCTTCCTCCCACCATCCAAAGCCATGCACTGATAGGTTAATTGGTTCATTGAAATTGCCCAAAGATGTGAGAGTGATTGTTTGTCTCTGTATGTCAGCCCTAGGATGAACTGGTGACATGTCCAGGGTGTACCCCACCTTCATTCATAAGTAGCTGGGATAGACTCCAGTGACCCCCATGACCCTGAATGAATGAAAAAAGTTATTTATTACCTACAGGGCTATAGGACTTTTATTTATGTAGTGCCTAGGACTTGTTTTTGGTTGTAATTTTTTTTTTTTTTTTTAACTTTTTTTTTAAAAATATAATTACCTACTATGATTTTTTTTCTTAGTTATTTGAGATTGACAGTTGTCTAGTTTCTAAATTCAAGTGAAGTTAACTCATTTATCCTTTCTTAAGTGATTTATGATCATTGATTGTAATAATATCCTCCCTATTTTGCATTTTTAAATCATGTTTTTCTATATTTAACTGACTGATCATAAAAGCTCAGATTAAAGTTGAGGGTTATTGTATCAGAAATAGAGAAAACTGAAGAAAAAGTGACTTTTTCAGTAATTAATTATTAATTAATCATTAATTAAACATAAATCAAGTGTTTCCATCCACTATCATTGACCCAGTTCTGTGGGTTTTACTGGTTAATCAATGTTGTAGAAGCTGATAGTGTTTCCATGGTAACTAAGGTGTCTCTGAACGTTCAAATGGGTCATACCTGATGACCATGAAAAGATGACACCCTGCAATTTACACCAATTATTTACAGGTATTGAACAGCTTTAACAGTTTATATCAGTAGGCGTTTTGCGTTGCCGGTGGTTGTTCGGGTCTTTATGGGTTAAAACAGCGTCAGTAACAATCACGATTGATACATTAGGAGACTTTCATTCTTACATTGTAGCCAAACACTAAACCAAATGATGTCACATTTACGTAGCCATGCCTCTTGTCTCTGTAAGTGAAGGTCTCACATTTGTTGCCATGGACTGTTTTTCACACAAGACCACTTGAGCCAAAATCATTCAGAGCAGACACACAGCGAACCCACTTGAAGCTGCACTGTGCACTATGCAGCTTCAGCACTTCAGTGACGACACCTACATTCAGTGTTGTTCTCTGTCACCTTGCACTGCATTGAATTTCTATTGTCTATTGTATTTCTTATTGTATAATTGGCAGATTTAAAACTGGCAGAAGAATAAAAGTGGCGGGCCTTCTGGTGATAAACAATAACTGCAAGCAGGATGGAAATTTAAGAATGTACTGAGGTTTTTGGAAAAATGAGCACCCATCAAACCCCACTTTGATCGGTACTAATATTATCATATTCATCATCAACGCAATGGACATTCACTGATTATAGTTATTTTCTGAATTTATAGCCAGCCAGTCGTACCATCTATGGTGATAGTGTTGTTATTATAGTGAGTTTCATAAACTTGTTTTTTTTTTTTTCTCACCTCTATAATTGAGTTTTTTCTTTTTTTGGAGTGCAAACAAATAAATAGTACACTATATGCTTTAAGTACAAACTGTATATGGACAAAACCAACAGGATATGTCACATCTACAAACGTGCACCAACAGATTTTCATTGGTTTGAAATGTGTAAATTTTTTACATTATCAAATATTTTTTAGTTAAAAAGAATAGTAAAAATCAGATGCTTTTGCAAGCATTTGAGGTAACTGTATCAACAAAATCCCTCCTAAACATGAAAATATATGGACTGACCGTTTCAGAAATATAGAGGAAGAATATTTCAAACTAATTCAGAATTAAAAAAAAAAGTATAAGGTTCACTTGAATCAGTGAAATTTAAGTTTTATTAAGTATCAAACAAAATTAACCCTGGAGATGAAAGGTTTATTGCAGTAATTTTTATTGTATTATAAAATGATATTTGTTGACATTTCGTGGCTCAGCTCCATTGTGAATTCAAAGTGTCCCCATACATTTATTCTATGGTGTAGATGGATCCCATGTGTTTCAGCACAGTGTGTTACTGCAAACTACAACAGGGTCTATAGCTGCTCACATTATGCCAGTCTTCTGTTAGATTAGCTGATTACTCGATACACAGAACAGCAAAGAAACACACATTACACAGGACAAGCTCTGGTTTTACAAAAGGTTTCATTCACCATAGGGGAAGGAAATAAAATACCTTTGATTTATCAAGGTTTTGCTTTCTTAAAATAGTGAAATTTACCTAAATCGCAAAATTGAGAATAGTCCTCTAAAGAAAAAAATTTGGGGGTTTTCTTTGTAACATATTGTAAATGTGTTTAATACATTTTGGCTCAAATTCATAGAAGATTTTTAACACCATAACTGCTCAGGTCTAATTCAGTCAGACTCTAGAGTGGGTGTTTTGTTGTGTCATAACAGACGGTGGTGACACTGGCTGCTCCAAAGTAAAGTGTACATCAACTCCCTTTAAAGCAGTGTTCATGTTAGCAGGTGACTATTCAATGTGGGAGGGAAAAAAAGGCCACAGTGTAATAAGTCAACAAGTAATTTTTATTTTATCGAGTTTATACGATTTTGGTTCTGTAGCAACCTACTGGATAACTCTAATGAAGTGCAATTGTACTCAAGCCGGTTACAGTTGAGAGCAATGACAGGCACACGTTTTGTGCAAATTTAACAGCATTGGAACGGCTCCTACATAAACACAGCAAAAATACATGCCAGAGGAAACAATACTAAAACAGTTTACATTGACAATAGTTAGGAAGACTTCCCTCAAAAACAATGTCAATCCAAGCAAACACTTGAGATACACGTTTCACCCACTGCTGGACGATGCGAGAACAACCGAGTAAACATTCAGTCTTACACACAGCAGGAAATGTGTGGCGGTATCAACTTCATGGACCAACTCCTTCCAATCTGCCCTCCCAAACAACACTCTCCATCAGTAACAAGACATTGTGCGTTAAACTAATTATATTAATATTGACATGACGAAATGAAAATCCAGAATCTGTGCTAGACAAGAAATGCACCTACTCGCAGCCGTTCACGTCACAACTCTAAATGCCTTGTCTTTCATGTGTCTGGCAGTTGACTAGCATTGCACAAGAAAATATATATATGTAAGGGTTGATGCAACTCGAAATCATAACAAGCCGCATTCAACGACAACCATTGGTCGTCAGGTGTTTTGTCTGAATCACCTTCCCAACACTGCTCCATAGCGATCACTGAAAACAGACACATATCAGCCCCATCAAATATCTACACACGCAAAAGTGAAAGTTAAATAATGCAAATTATTTAGTTCACATACAGTGAGAGATGATAAAGAAACCGCAATATTATCTTCCAAACATGCAGAAACACAACTGTATGACTGAAATCTAGGTAGGTGAGTTGGGAAAGTTTGGTAACCAGTCTGTACTGTTATTACTTGAATGTTACAGGCAAAGGTTTGCGTATGTGAGCGTCATTTGCTCCTTCATCCTTCACAGTGAAAATTTGTGAGTTGATAAACTATATCACTTCGTGTCATAGCCCTGGAAAAACCTGCACTGGCCTGGGTTAGTTCCTAAATGTCGAGTGGGTTGTCGAGTTCTGACTGTTTCTAGTGGCTGCTAAAATTTAACCTGTGGGAACATTTCTTAATTTCTAAACTTATAAATATTAAAAGGCTTCGCCAACTAACTTTCTGCCTCTCTAAACCCATAAATACTTAAAGGCTTTGCCAACTTAGACAACATAACTGTTTTATGTTAGAACAGGATCACTAAACTAAACTCATGCAGTCAGATTAAACTATCTTTTGATCTCCTTGTATCCTATGGAGGCTGTGAGTGGATTCATCGTGTTAAAGGATAAGAGACTTCTTAACCAGCTTCTTTTCACGACTCTCCTTTAAATCTTAACATTGTTTAGATAATGAATTGTTAAAACTGGTGCACACAGTACAATTTTACCATCTAAACCGACAGATGGAGTCTCATACAACAGGGTCTGGCAATGCCACTTGTGAAGGAAAGCAGATGCACCACTACATTCTAAGCTTTCCTTTATTATACAATCAAGGGCCACGTTGAATCTTTTACAACTGAGAATTTAACAGCATTAACAAAAACTACTTCAGTTGCTTTCAAATGGCAACTATCAAAAAGTAAACTTACTGTAACATACATATTAAATAGTGTATAGTCCATGCAACTGCGCACGGCCGGTTTGCATCATTATGGTATGTCATTATTAGTGTATGGGAGACATCAGCCACCAGTGCATTTCCGAGTACGGTTCAGGGAGAAGGACTCCTCAACACCTCTCAGAAACCCCTCAGCCAGACTTGAAGAGCAAAATGGCCACTTGGCCCAAGTAAAAGTAAATGAAATGCTTCGTCTCGTGGGTCACGTAGCTGCCGAAGTTCCTCCCAACGATGCAATGCCAGGTTGGGTTGTACTTCTTGTCAAACTCCTGAAACAGAGGTTGAAAGGAGGGGATTAGTCAGCGGCAGTCAAGCCCTTGCTTTGCAGGTCAGATGCAGCTAGTACTTTCATTATCAATTTATCTGCCAAATTCCGTCTTGATTAATTATTTAAGCAGTACAATGGGAGGCCATGGTAAAACAATGCCAGGGGACTAGTGTAAACTGCTTATTTTAATGCTCAAATGGCCCAAAATATTGAGTTTATTATCATAACACAAAGCAAACCCTGCATATTAGTGGTTGAAATTAGTATATTTCGTACATTTGTGTTCAAGTGGTCAGTGATTTTTCCTGTTGGATCTTTGTTTTGCACATTACTTGTATTGTAGTATGACTTTATCTAGAACTACTTCAGTGCTAGTAAATAAGTGAAATCACAGCAACACTTTGCAGATCTTTTTCACAGCAGACATTTGGACCGAAACCACAGGTGCTGCCAATAGCATTAACAACGGTTCTGTTCTATTTATCCGCTCCGGGAGGTCAATTTGGTGAACCAGCATGAACTGATCCATGTCCTGAAATTGAGACATCTGAATGGGATGCAACCAGTTTACATGAAGAGATTCACACCTGTAGGATTTCTGTCTAAACAGGTTAAAAAAAAAAAAAAGAAAAAAAAAAAGAAAAGAAAAAAGCTGTGCACATTTGTAAGTGCAATTTTGCTGAAATAAATAAGCGATTTACCATAATTTATTCAAAGCAGTTTGGATAAAGCTTTGATCCAGTTTCATCCAATTAGGCATCTATCATAATCCTCAAATCTGTATTTCTGGCTTTTATTCACACCCAAAATTATCATCACTATTATACCCAAGTCATTTCTCTTGTAACATGTTGTAGGTTTTAATATTTGACGACATGTTGCTTGATACTTTGTTTATTTCTAGATTTGTATAATTAATTTTCAAATTATGTTTGGTTGCGAATAACAAGCAGTAAAGTGACAAATCCATGCAAGATGTCAAGATGTTTGTGGGACTCATGATGACCTCAGTGTTTCTAAAATTCTGGCTACAGGCCTGATCATCTCAACAGAGACCAAAAATAGATCAGAAAATAGAAAGCCTCTGAAACTGCACATCATGATGTAAGCTTAAAGAGCTCCAGAGGGGAATGCCAGCACGGATTCATCCGCGCACACACACACACACACACTTGGTCTTACCTTCTTGATGTACGCTGCAATGTCCTTCTCTATGTTGTACTTCTCCATGGCCTGAGTAGCACAGTCCACGGCGTCCTGCTGCATGTCCTCGGACATGTCTGCGTTTTTGATCACAGCTTTCCTGTCAGTCATGGTGGGGATGGTGTTGGATCCTGCTGAGGACGAGGGGAGAGCACGCTCACTTGGACGTACCGCACTGGAAATGAACACCGCACGTGGTGATGGGGAGGTTTAGGCCATGTACCGGATCATCGCGGTACGCAAACATCCATCATTACGCACACAATTGGCTCGTTTATCAACCTCCAGATATTTGCACTGATTCGCTACAATAACTCGTGCTTGTGTTATTTATTTGTTACATCCCTCTGTGGACAAAAAAATGACTTGAGCGTTGCATAGATTGGCTGCGAAACTTGATACAGGTGGAGTTAAATTACTTGGCAAAATCACTTTCCGATAAAAGCAGCCCCTGCGTAATGGGCGCAAAAGTGTCAAAACGTATCTATTAATTATACGTTCTGGCTAAAGTAAACGATGTCAATAGCAATCGAAATGAATTAAACCGTGTACAGTAAAACATCATAATGAGGGAGACTCGGATCAAAAAATATGTGAAGACATGCAAGTAAATGTGCCAGTTCAGAAATGAGCAACTCACCGCTCTTGGCCTACTTCAGCACGCTTCTTTCAGATATTAGGTGTTTCACCCGGACAGAGGGATGGTTTTGATGATGCTGCGGCTAATTGCTTTTAAAAGATTTACACAATAAGCATGTAGGTTGGCTCTCTGCTGCGCTCCGACAGCTCCCCGCCCTCTGCTGCATGCTGCGCCCTGCGATTGGCCGAGCCGCAGCCTCACCGTGTGTTGCAAGCGTTTTTCTCCAGCTCCTGTCTGCCGGCATCTTATTTCATCCCACAATGCATCATTCACAGTATACACCACTGACTGTGGGATAAAGGAAACGAGACCTTGGCAGTGGGTAGGTATCAGTATGTGTGTATCCGGGGTTTACATCAGTCACAGCTGAGACAGAAGAGCTTTAAATACTCAGCATATGGTGCATTTTATCATTTTATAATGATGCTTTTTATAGAAATGTTCCTCTCAAGCTATGTGTGGCAGGAGCTTGAAATGCTTATATTTCACATGTAACATGAAATCATACTAAAGGTGAATTCTTTAAAATAAGACAAACCAAAAAGATTGTTTTTAGAGTGTTTTATTGAAAATGCTAAGAGAAAAAAGATTAAGCAAAATAAGGATACAAACTACTCCCAAATAAACCCCCCCTCCCAAACCACCCCAATTTTAATTCCTTCATACCAGGCATCTACGATTCCATCCTTTGATCCAACTTCCTGGTCCTCAGTTTCGTTTCTTGTAAAATAAATCCATTTAATCACTGGAAAACTTTAAGATAGGCAGGGGGAGGGGGGGGGGGGGCGGGCGCGCTACTGAAAGAGTTGCTCTGGGAATCCAATAATTTGTTCTGGAAAAAACAAAAAACAAAAACAAAAAAAATCAACTCATTTGAATCCTGGAAAACTGATCCCGCTCCGAGCATCCATCCTTGCCTATCCCTTTCCTAATCGATCCACTCATCCAGCTCCAAGGATTGGGATCCACTGAGCCACTCCTCCAATCAAAACCTTGAAATACCAGGAAGAAAATCAGAGGCAGACCGTTAGAATAAAATGTCAAGAATTTGGGCCTAATTTTCCATGTTGAGCACTCATGTCAGATCAAGAAATAAATGCCAGAGCACAAGAACTGTCACTCCCTGAAGTTATAAAACATTTTACCAATGAGAACATTTAAGTTAAAAGTGGGCAGTTTTGCAACAGTGGTGATTCAGATTTTTACATGACAGCAAAGATGTTACACTTACATCACAACACTTGTTCTAGGACTGCTTATTCTGTCACAGGCCAGAGTAGCATGTTAAAATGTATTATATAACAAGTACAGCACATATGGCTTCATTAAATATGACATGCATGATATGACAACCTATCAAAACGTTCAATTTATGGAATGAAGCGTACCATTGCCTCGACCTGATTCCTCCTCAATTAGATGTCCTATCCTGACCATACAAATGAAATGTGCTCCACAATGGTTTTATTCCAAATCACTTTAATCCTTCTCTTCAGATGTCTAAAGGAAGACACAAGGGTAAAATACAGTTAAGCATTGGGCTACCCATTGAAACAGCCCACCCCAGATATCCAATGAGAGAGGCTTAATAATAATTTAAAAAAAAGGGGGGGGACTCAATTTTTAACACTTGCAAAAACATTGAGTGAATCTTATTACTACTCAACATTTTTGAAGTGCAACACAGCACAATTTTTACTGTTCCAAAAATTGAGAAGACAGAAAAGAGAAGGGAGAGTGGGAGGGAGGGGGAAAAAAGGACAAGTAGCTTCAGAGGGTTGAAGTGGGGTGGGACGTGAAAAAAGGGTACACCTACATACCAAGATCATCCACAAGGACATCAGGACATGAAATGCGAAAATTAAAACTCAATAGCTGACATCTGGAGAACTAAGAGGTAAAAACAGAAGGTATACATCAAAAGGAGAAAAACATTGGTGGTAGAAAGATTTAGGAACGGGAGCGAGAGCGGCTGTGACGAGGTGAGTAGCGGGGCGATCCTCTGCCACGGCCTCTGGAATTGCTGCGGCTGCGACTGGCGCTGCGACTGCGGCTCCTGCTCCGGCTGCCACGGCTGCGGGAGCGTGATCTTCCATAACTTGGGCTGCGGGGACCGTCTAATTTCACACGAATGTAAGCAGTTTCTCCCTGGCAGACACAAGAGAACTTGACATTGAAAAGGCAACATTCCCCACAACGCCACTTCTTATGGTGGAAAGTACCATCGATGGAAATGAGAGCCAAAGATTGCGACAAACACGCAGCATCTCTCCAAGTACTCACCTTAACACAGCAAAGACACATTTTCCATGATAATTGATCAAATCAGTGCACATACCTCATGTGAGCGGAATTTGGTGTTGTCCAGCTTTCGAACAGCATAGGTCATGTCTTCCTTGCGCACAAATTCTACAACTCCGGTTCCATCTCTGTAAACATCAGCGTAGCAAACATCCCCTGCTTCCCGCATGTGGTCCTTCAAATCCTGCCAGCTGCCGCTCTGAGGGAGCCCTGAAAAGGTAAAGTATTCAAGATTACAATTATTTAGTAAAGAACTCTTAATGCCGCGTTTTCAGTAACTGGTACCGGCTCTACTCAACTCATCTCTTTTGCATTTCCATTATGAAAAAGGACCTGGAATCTGGTACTACTTTTTTGGTATCCCCTCCACCGTGGTTCCAAGTGATACTAAACCACTGATTGGTCAGACAGTTTTCTCTGTGACCCACCACTTCACAAAAATAGGAAGTAGACAGTAAATAGCAATACATGAATCCACATGATGACAGCCCAAAACTACACCATGGTCGGTCGCATAGATTCAGTCTTTGGTGGCAGACATAAAAACTCAGACGAGAAAACACACAAGCAAGTTTTCAGCAACTCACTGAGAAGATGAGACGGAAGTAAAGCGCCACATCTGAGTAATGAGTCGAGCTGATTCCATGTAAGTGGAAATGCGGCACAGGAATACCTAGTAGAGCTGGTACCACATAGTGGAAACGGGGCATAAGTTTAGTAATGAAAAGCCCACTTCTGTTTGAGGGTTTAAAATAATAAGAGCTTAAATTAGTTTCATACTGATGCAGTTATGATTCAAAACAATGTATGCAAATAAGACATTCGATGTTCCATAATACTTATTTTTTATATGGGCCATGAGTTTCACTTAAGTGTTACTTATTCAAAACACACTATTCTGGTTTATGGTTATTATATTGAGTATATCTTTTACAATAGATGTTTTTTTTGTTTATTTTCCATTTCTACCAGTGTACACAATTAACTTGCAGTTCTTTTTCCTGTAGTGTTACAAAGTTAATGTACCAGTTTTAGAATTATCAATAGAAGAGGCTAGAAGATTGTGACATTTCCCAGTAATAACCTTCCAATTAGATAACACCCCCCGTTCTTCTTGCAACCCTTTATCATGCCTCCCTGAAGTTGTAAAGTTTATCACATGGATACTTTTCCAGCCAGTGTAATTACAGACAGACAATGACAGTAGTGATTGTGGTTATATTTTATCCACATGACTGTAATGACTGACAAAACTCATCCATGCATATACTTTTACTCTGTAAAAGTTTACAATATTGTCCTGGAAGTTTTTTACAGTAAGTTTTTTACAACATAAGGTTTGTACAAAGTTTTTTAGGGAATATACTAACCTTAATGTTAATCTGGTTACTAAGCAACCTGTTTTGTTTTGTCTTCTTGTGCTGTATGCAAACCTGTTGAATACTTGAATTTCCCTCGAGATTAATAAAGTATCTATCTGTATCTCAATGTCCCGTGTATTATTAGCACTGGTTAATGGTTAGCATGTCCATCGATTGCACTTACAAAAGGATGGTCTATGATAATAACTTTATGGCATGATAACTTAATGATGGCCTAATAAACTTGTGTACCTGACACGACGACCCTGTACTCGGATCGTCTGGATGGGGGTCCATATCTGCCTCTGATAGCTCCACTCATCCCTCCAAACCCGCCTCTGGAGCCTCTGCCGCTCCGTGGAAACTCCACACGCAGTCTGTAGCCGTCGTAGTCATAGCCATCGCGTCCATAGACTGCATCATCTGCGTCCCTGCAGAGATACATTATTGTTTAACATGAACAAATAATGACCTACCGGCTGTCACAAACATGCACAGATATACACTGTTATGGCAGCCATGTTGGTCACTCATTAGCGTTATCTGGTTATGGTTCGCTAATCGGCCTAACTTACTCACACTCAACTGGAGCAGTAGAGTCTGTATCCGTTACAAGTGGAAGATAAAACTTAGCTTTAGGGCAAGTGTTTCCAAACATAGTCAAGCGAAAGGGCGCGCCTACCTGCCTCCATGCCCGTGACATTCTGGACTAGATACATACCCTACATAACGGACAGTGTACAGCGTGCAAACAATGCGCCCATAAACTAAGCTAACCGTGCATTCCCGGCTTTGGATCATGAACGTTGAAGTGCACGTTCGAAAATGAATGAAACAATGCACGTTGCATTAAGGAAACGCGGTTAAAACGTCCAGTTGAGTGATACATTTGTACATGTGTTAGTTAGCAATACAATGGGGCTGCACTGGACCAACGTGCTAAACATTAACTATACACAGCTCCTCACCTGGGATCTTCAAATTCAATGAAAGCGAACGGCGGTCCCCCTCTGCGGTTTTTCAGGTCAATGTCTCGAATTGTTCCGTATTTGTAAAACACATCTTCCACGTCTTTAGTGCGAATATCAGGAGGGAGATTTCCCACATAAATTCGGCAGTCGTTGTTCCCAGCAGGGCCTCGCACAACACCCGACATTGTAGCTAACGTTTAGCTAGCTCGTTGCTAAAGCTAACGATCTATTTGTGAAACCCTAAACGGTTGGCGGAGTCGACGGGGTTGCAAGTCGTAGGTTGGAGAGGAGAAACAACCACGTATGCACCGTTGAGTGATACAATACGCGGGAGACCTAATTTCGACACCGATGCGCTGCACACTACCCGTGTTTTCTTCAGTAACCGCGCTTCTTTACCAGACATTCAGAACACCGGAAACACCGGAGCCAGAAGTGACGCATCCGCCGAACGAAATAGTCCGCCCTTTCACCAGGTGTAGTAATAACAAGTCCCCTGATGATAATAATAGTAACTTGGCGTGTCCACCCACATAAGGAGAATCGGATTGTTTTTTATTTAGCAATTCCTTTTTAACATACTATAAATATTTTATAAGCCACATTTGGAGGGATATTTGCTCCTACATTTGTTTTTAAGTTGTTTACAGCAACTATTAAGTGCATGAAACACACCACTTTCCTTTGGAACACATACAGATGGAAATAGATGTTGTTATTCTAAGCATTAGTGCAATTATTATTCGGCTTGATACTGATGGCAAAAAGAAAATGTTAACACTATGTGCAATAACATCAAATACACCTTAGCTGGTGGAATAATATGTCCAATATGCATTGTATATTTGACAAGTGCAATACACCCTGCTTTTTTTTTTTTAATACATACATGTTTACAATGTGTATATTTTCATCAGTGAAACAGTTTAGCTTCCTATTAATTCCTTGTTTGTAGTTTTCACACCTCAGTTGTAGAATTAATTATTTATTTATGATATGTTTCTAAGTAATATA
>JAPSES010000144.1:15259588-15274492 GCA_029822895.1 Maxillicosta whitleyi
CTCGGAGTGCTTTTTTAATTATTATTGTTATAATAATAATAATAATAATAATTATTATTATTATTATTATTATTATTGTTATTATTACTACTACCTTAAGGGAACAAGTGCATTTACAAAGTGCTGTATGTTTTATATTATTCTTATAAAAATGTATAGTTGCTGTAGGGTTGTGTGTGACTGTGAATGTGTGTAGGTGTGTTGAACAGAAATAGTTATAGAAAATGAGATTCATAAGTGGGATGTCATGTTACAAGAGCGAATGAAAAATACTGAACTGATTTTGTCACCATTTATACTATTTTTCCGTTACAAAAACACTTTAATATAACATCAAGTTGTCCAAATATATGGATTTTCTTAACATTTACATTGTATTATTTTGTGAATTTAAGAGTTTCTTAAATGAATTAATACATGTGAATTTCACAAATCTGCATGGACTTCATCACATCTGATTTTTCACCTAGATGTGACAATATACTACAAATATTTAACCATCTTAATGTAACTGAATCTCAATTTTTGAGTCAACACCTTGAGAGGTTTATTAGTTTTTCTTTAACATTATAAATTCACGTTTTTGGGTATTTTAAGTGTTTCTGTGTAAACCACTTTGGATTGCTGTGTTTAAATGTGATGTGCAAATAAACTTTCCTTACAATACTGGGTTTACTGCAAATACTTTCACAATAAAGTTTTTTTTTTTTTTTTTTTTAACTTAAGGGCATATAAGTGACTGAACCAAATGCGGTACTAAATCGATTTCACTCTAGCTGCCATTCAGAAAGGTCACAGCTCACCAAACAGTCACTGATCAATAATTCTATTTTTTACTTTGATTTCAGAGCAGACGCTTCTATTTCAGCGCAGAGGATGTTGTACATGCGCCATAAATGTCGCACCATTTATTTAAACTGGGTTTAAACTGAAAGAAGCCACTGCAATATTAACTTTCACTCATTTCAGATTTCGGCAGCGACCGCATTTCCACATTATGCATTTGAGTTGTGAGGAAACACTTTTTACGCAGAACGCACGGTCATTAAACATTTCCCCTCCTCTCTGCGTATTCTGTATTGCTGTTCTTAAAGGCTCTTACTTACCTTTCCGCTTTTACTGATATCGCTGCCCATCACATCCTCAGAGAGAAATAACCCAATATATCTGGAGTCAATGTCAGAAAAAAAGCTATTAGAGTCCTCCTTGTGCGCCTTTGCTTCTCCAACGCGCGGTAGTGCATCCAGCAGCGCGTTTGGATCCGTGCGTCAGTGCGTTTCCTACTGAGAAACGTTTGCTCCCCGTTTGCACAAAAGTCACCCAGAGCGGAAAGGGCTCGATTCCGCTCCAGTTGAGCCTGTCAGATTAAGGATCAATCATCCCTGGGCACCCCCAAGTCACTGCAACTCAGTGACCAAACCAAAGCCATTAACCAACCCAATTCCAGTCAGAGATAAATCTTTTATTAACAGATAAACAATAAGCCACGGAGATGACAGAGACCAGAATTAACCTGCTTTGTCAAAACAGTGAAATCAGGGATCATAATTGAAAACCAGGCATTTCTTCTTCTTTTTAAGGAAATGTGAGTGAAACAACAGGCTTAGCAGCACAGTTATAAAAGTAATCGAACAGAAATAACCGTGGTTACAAAAATATCAAAATACTTTGCATAAAAAGTGCTTCAGTGTTAAAATTACAAAACATACACTCAGCAGTAAGCTGCAACATTTTTTTTTTTTTGCCACAATACCGTCAACCAAGTGCCACATTATACAATACACTGTTCATGATATATTGCACTGAGGGTGAGGTACAATAAAACAGCTAGCCGAGGGAAGCAGACAGTCAATATGCGGACACGTAAAATACTAAAAATAACATCATTTATGGTCATTTGTGGCCTTCCTGTCAGACTGACAATCATTCAGCCAAGTACACTCTTTTTTTTGGGATTTTAAGTGATGAACAATGTGATACAGATAATTATGGCATTTAAAGTGTATTTACGTACAGCTAATGGTGTTGAAGGAGCTCTCATTGGAGTAATATTTATTCTAGTGATTTTAATGTTCAATAAACTGTTCCCGAACCAGCAGGAAAAGGTGCTCTGTCTTGCATTTACAGAAGCAGAGGAAGTAGTAACAGTGCTAGCTACATAAATCTTCCTTGCTACATTCAATGCAACAAAAGTGGTCTTTATTTTGTGTATGAAATGCAAAGTGAAAATTTAATGGCACACAAATTAACAAGGTAATATATGTTTGGTCATAATGGCACCCTGAAAGTTCTGGCATAAATGAAGTTTGGTGCGATAACTGTTTTTTTTTTTTTTAGGGCATATTTCAGTCAAGTAACTTCTAAAAAGGCAAAAAGTCCAGAATACTTTTTGTTCAGCAGGATCATACTGTGGTCTATATTCAAGTCACCATTGAAATGATCTGAAATGCTTAAAACATTCCTCCCTTTTTTGTTCTGATTTAGTCCAGACTGACTCCAGTCTGACGGAGTGTGGCAGCTGCCGTTGTAGATCACCCACTCACGGTGCATTCACTTGCGTCGACTGAAGATGCTCTTTTTGCTGGAGCTTTTGTCCGCGGAGCTCAGGCCGATGAGAAGCCGCGCTTTCTCGTCTTCCTCCTGCTGCTGGAGGTTGTTGTCAGACTTGGATTCGGACACTTTCCCCCGCAGGTCTGAGCCCGAGGCAGGTTTCAGACGCAGCTTCTCCTTTATCATCTGAGCACAAAAGAAAAGGTTAATGGTTATGTGTGAATTGAAAGTTTCAGTACAAATGCTACACCATTAACACTTAAAATGCACACATTTTTTGGGATGTTTTTAGATGCTTTGTTTGATATTATTTTTAAGCTTTTTAAAAATATTGTGTCTTGTTTGTTTGTTCCACTACGCCTTTTTATTAAAGCTGAATTCACCAACTACAATTTCTCTCTCTCTTTCTCTCTCTCTCTCTATACACACACACACACACACACACACACATATATATATATATACTTTTTTTTCTTTTTTTAGTTTGTCTCAAACTTTCAAGTAAAAAAAAAAAAAGACACTAAAAGCAAGAAGTCAATTACATATGCATCCATCAATGGTCATTAATCACAGAAAAAGGAATGAAATACAATAAAGTAAACACATATGAATCAACCCATGAACAGAAAGGACAGAAAGAGGCTAAAGCTTATCTAGTCCTGCCCCTTCCTTACTTTCAGGGTCAGTTTCAGAATCAAATACAATTCCGTCATGGGTTATCACATCAAAATAGATAACTATAAATAACTGGTCATACCACTTTCGTATGCATAGTGTTTTATAACTTGTGGGAAAACCTATTTAATGTAGTGAATAACTAATATGAAGCATAAAAATAAAAAAAATAAGTGCAACTCAATAGAAGTTATTTTTACTTTATGCACTTCTGAAATAATACCGGTGTGTGTAAACTCTACATGTGGAACCATGATTACTAAAGAAGACAAAGCAGAACTTGCCTGTTTATGGAAGGACAGGGCATATTTTAATGGAAATGTGAGCTTTGCATGAATGGACTTCAAATAAATACTTTCAGAATAGCATTTTCCCCTTGGTTTATGGTTTGGTTTATATAGGAATTGTGCCGCCACACTGTACGCACAAGAGGAGCATACGTCATTCTGTACCTGTGCGACCAGCGCTTTCCGACTGTCTCTTTTCACCGCCATAGCGAAGTCGAGCCACGTCCAAGTATTGTTGTGGTACTCCAAACACGGCAGCACCAGGTTTAGGTCTTTCCAGTCCACACTGCTCTTTTCTCCCTGAGGAGCAACATTGGATTAACACAGATAAACTCATCTGGGGAAAAAGTTAGATAAAGATTCTAAGACTTCTAAGACTACTAAGGCCTATTTCTGTCCTCACTCAAGCAATACCATGTTGAATTGTGCTTACCCATTGGAGATGAAGATACTGTCAACAAAAACTATTTTAAGAATTTCTATTACTAGTTGGTTAGTAGTGTCTGAAGTTAAAAACACTAACTTTAAAATTCTATACATTTCTAAGACCTGCCAAACTTTCACTAAACACATAATAGAGTCTAAAATTCAGGAAATTCAGAAACAGATAATATATACAGGTGCCCACCTTATAGCTGACACAGAGGGGCACTTGGGGAATCTTGATGTAGATGAAAGAGTTGTTCATTGCAGCTCTTTCCTTCATTTTATCAATGTCATCAACCGGGTGCTAATGGGGGGATTACAATAGAATATTAAAATCCCTTATTGTGGAATTTGGGCACACATCATTAAAAAGCCTCCATACCTCTGGTGGTTTTCTGAAAGACCGCCTAACCCCTGAAGTACGGTTCAGGCCCTGGGCAACACCTTTGCTGGGGCCCATTGCACCCATGGTGTCCTCTGATGACTGCCGAGGCTTGACAGGGATACCTGTAACACAGATCACATCAGCAGCGGCGGCAGTGCGGTGGCCTCTGGATGACTCTGCACCCTAAACCTTATACTCCCACCGAGTACTTCACAAAACCATGCACACCCTCACACACATCTGAAGGTCATATCCAGAGTAATGGATTCTTTTCATAGCTCAGAGGGATGACGTAACAGAAATGGGCTATTTGATACCACACATATCAGACAGAGAAACTGAACACGACTATTGATTGGTTAGTTGAACAGTATGGATTGCAGGATGGTAAACATATTGGACTGCTATTCAGTTCAGTCCTGCTATCTTGATAGAGTCGACAAAAAAAAAAACATACCAGTAGTAACCAATCTGAACTTGTCTTCCTCATCAGTAACCTCTTCCTCCTCAACATTTCTTCCAGGGAAGAAAAATCCCATCATCCTTTTGAAGAACTGATACATGAGCTGGATGGTGAGCGGCACCACGTTCACCTAATGAAGGAAGAAGTTATAGTACACATTTTGCATTATACACATCTACATGTTTCAGAGTATGTGGCAACATGTAATAATTCTTACCTCAAAGTGTTCTTTTACAGAGATTCCTCCCACAGGGGGGCGCACTTTACTAAAGATGCGCAAAGCAAACTGTCGTCCTAACTGGCAGTTACTTTGTGGACGGAGTACAACCTGTTACAAAAGGAGAGAATTCATTTAGTCTTCAGCTGTGTCACACAATAAAGTTCTATTGTCACACTGTGTGGAAATGGTGAAAAAGGAAACACAGGGACATGATCACAGTATGGAAAACATATATGGCTCTTAATGTCAATACCCCTTATGTGGGATGCATGGTTTTGAGCATGCAATACTACATAAACATGTTTCTAAGACCACAGACTGAACCATTTGGACAAACAAAAGGAGTCAACACAGACAAGCCTCATCACTGTACCAACAGTGTACATACCCTCACTCGCTGCACAGAGGAAACCACGAAAAGAGTTAACAACTATAAACTGATATGAACAATATTTTAAACTATTCATGAATAAATGTGTTCTTTTAAGCAATCAAAAGCAAAGCAAAAAGCCAAAAATATTGGAATTACCAATAGATCTACATACCTTGTATGCAGCATTGGGCAGCAGGTTGTTCATTGTGAACCAGCCCAACTCTAACAGATGCTCTGCTGTGTCATCCGACTTGTTCAGCTATAGAGACAAAAGTCAAATTATGGTCAATATTTACCATCAAACAGTAACAAATGGAGTACGAGTTCAAGTACAGGATTAGATAGATGTATTAGTAGTAATGATATAGACTGCTGTTCAAATTACATTTCCCTAATGCTATTTCAAAGCAAACCTAGTACATTTTTTGTCATTTCAGCTATTCAAGGACATTTAGATTTTCAGAGTTCCAGAGAAAGAGCAAGGAACCAAGTATGAAGAGAGCCACAAAATGACCCACAGGGAATGTGTGCAATAATGATCAATGACAAGAAAAAAAACTGAGAAAAGAGGACTGCCATTCTGCCGGCTTTATGATCTTCAGTCAGCTCCCTCTACATCTCAGCGTTCTTTGCTGTGCTCACCTTGCTATACATAAATCTCTGCAGCTCCAGTTCAGCGATGCCGAGCTGACCGTCCTCTTCAGTCAGACACCAGCGAGCCTGAGCAAAGTAAATCTCTGTTCGTCTAACCACACTCACATCCTCTGGAGGCTTCCGCAGCTCCAGCTTGTTTGCCCGTTGCAGTTGGAAGTCCTTAAAACACCTGGAATAAAAAGGATATAAATGTTGTAACCTGGATGTTTTCTCTTTCTTGAAGTTGTGTGAATGCGTACTGATGTGAGACCTGATGAGAATATTGAGCTCTTCACTCTTCATCTGCATGTCATTTTTCTCCTGGTTCAGCTGGTTCTGCAGTCTTGTGTTTATGTCTAATAGTTCATCGCTGCAGGGTTCTTCTGATTGCGCCTAGACAATGATTAAATAAGACAAACTCATTTAGAGAGTATTGGACTAATTGTGGATATTAGCAGTGTATAAAACACTGAAATGATAAATGGCTGATTTTCTTCAAATTTTTGGCATATTTGTTCAAGCTTTGTTCTACAGAAATGATCATTTTTAACTGAAGTAAAATTGTATTTTAATAAACAGTAGTAATTTAATGTGTTCCTCACCCTGATATTGGAATAAATCTGCTTCTCAAGCCATCTAATCTGGTTGAGGTGCTGTCTGACAGCTTCCTGGAGATGCAAGATGCTGCTACGCTGCTCCTCAGGGTTACTGGATATTTCCAGCTGGAAACGCACACGCTGCTTTTTCTCACTGTGCTCCTGAAAAAGACAAACATACAAGCAGTTATACATAGATAAATAAAATTGATAATGACAAAAATAATTTAAAATGTAAGTCTGAGTTAATAAACGATTTGACCATTACCACCAAAACGGTCCATCTCACCTTGCGTCTGGGTTCCACATGTAGCAACAGGTTATTGACGATATCCAGGATCATAGCATACTGAACAGGGTTAGTGGATATCTCCAGGTCATGATGAATCAGCGTAAAGGTGTCCACAGCCCCTAGATATGAAAAACCCACACACAGAATGTCTGAATAATAATCCGACTAAAAACACCTATTTACATCAAAAAGTGTTCTCGGTTTTTCAGTGAGAAAATAATAAAATAACTTCTGCTTTTAGTAGAATCTACATACTTATTCTTTGTCATAAAGACAATATGAACTTATACAACAGATATGTATTCAAGTGCTCAGACATACCAGCCTGTTTTTTCAACAGGTCTTCTTTCTCATGAGTATTCCTCAGCTCTGGTGGTTTAATCTGTGTAGCCAGTTCTGGGTTTATATCATGACTGTAACTGATGTAGTGCATCCGACAGCTACAGCGTGAGATGATTCGCTGGACCTGCTGTGTCTCGTTCACCTGTGCTGGTTGGTTCCAGTCTGCACAGGGACAGAAAAGAAAACACCACATTTTACTAATAAAAAAGTAACTGAGAACTGTACAATGTATTATTTCTTTACAATGTAAGGTCTAGTCAGGTGAAGCACTTTATAAAATTGTACAAATCAGTCAGCAGGATTAGTAATGAACAATCTGTGTGTAGGTGACAGGTTACCTGTAGTGGTGCTAACCATTCCACCCACTGCCTGACCACTCTCCATCAGCTCCAGCACTGAGTCTAGGTTCCTCTGCCTGTGCTCCTCTATGTTTTTCACCTGAACACAACACAGAATAAAGAACAAATCAAAACAAGCACAGTATTGCACACAAGAGAGAAATTACTTTAAAGCATTGGTTGTTTGGCAGCAGCAGTGGTTTTCCTAATCTCAAAAGAAATCATTTATTTTCTGTGTCTGGCATGATAATAAAACTCCTTTTCATTCTTTGATAGCATATTGCAAGCAAATAAACTCTGTCTGTTCAAAGATATGTCACACCTATCAGGGCCTACGACACTGTGATATAAATGCTTTTCAAGAGGAGTGCAGACCTCCAGCCACAACTGCCTGTCCTCATCTTCAGATGGATTGGGCTCCATAGTGGCAAAGTACTGCATGCCATCCAGCAGACACGTCCAGGTTGTCTTCTGCTTCAGAGTGTCATTGTACCAGGACGGGTGGTGCTCACATTGGAGCAGCTGAGCCTTGGCTGCAGACACAAGGACACAGCCTGCCGTCTCTGTCCCGCGCAACATCATCTGGGTAAAGAAAGAAGAGGAATTTAAAAACTGGGCCATTGTGACAATGAACACACATACTATAATAGCTGAATGGAAAACCTAAACCTGGAAAAAAAAAGCACCTTTATCTAAAACACACTTGTGTTTGTCCAAATGGTACTAAGAAGGGAACAATACTTGAATAGTTGAGGGGAAAAAAGCAACATAGCTCAAGTAAATCAACTTTGATCAGCATTGATAACTTATCAGAGCAGTTACCTGACAGTTGACCAACTCAATAAACCAGTTGCGGTTATAAACATCATCAGTCTGACAGGCTGCGATACCACACAGTTGGTCGCTTACTCCAGAGTCCTCTTCTGAGAAGACCACAAACTTATCAGTTTCTTCAATCAGTTTCTGAAGCATTGATGTTCCTGCACAAAAAAGGACAAGGGAGAATAAGAGAGAGGCAATGACTACTACTTTTTTGATGGGGTCGATAAATAAACAAATCACCACACCTTCATTTTGAGCTTTCTCTGTTCGACTGAGGGTGTAGCTGGTGACAGGTGTAGTAGGAGCTGTAGTAGGAGAATAGTTGGAAGGAGAGCGTTTGAGCTTTTTTGTCTGCAGTTGTGTATCGATCCTCAGACCCTTTAAAGCTTCAGTGGAGAGGTTCCTCTTCAATACAGACGCCTTTTTATAACCATCATACAGCCCAAAGGCTATGTTCCTGTTAGTGGTGGTCCAAGAAGCTCGCAGATCCACTAGGCGCAGTTTGTGAGTGTAAGAGGCATTCTCTTCCTTTGGGTTTACCTCCTGTCCAAAAGCAATCAAAGAAATGTTTTATTTAAAGGTAACCTCTGAGTAACCAGGTCTGTATTCCCACTGTGTGCTTTTACCTCTTCCATGCGGTTACTCTGTCGCTGGTAGCTGAGGGAGGAGAGACTGAGCAGATGGGTCTTCTTAACTTGAGTGTTAATTTGGTGGTCAGCGGTCTCATCCCAGGTGGAGGCCATCAGGTGAACGGTCACCTGAGATAACTCACTAACCATTTGAGTTACATTCCATTCAGATATCAGTCTCCTCATCACAGTGCCAGCTGAGAGAGCAAAGAAGCACACAAGGACATGTACATAAAAAATATTCAAACTCCCTAGTGTGGAAGGCTAATTTAAGACATCTGTATGTAAAATTTCATTTGCATTTTTTGTACAGATTTGAGTCCAGGCCTGTACCTTGTGGAATAAGCCTCTGTGCCCCTCGAGTGAAGACATGGCCTTTGTTGCACTCAACTTGGATCCCTCTCTGCTGAGCAAAGGAGGCCCAGTAATGCACCTGAAGGGCACACAGTTAAAAAGATGTAGTCAAATGTTATTAATGTTGTGAAAAAATTAGGAAGCATGCAATTAAATGTTAGATATCAGGCCACATATGACACTGTTTAAGTGACTGCAAATACATATTTATTGGTAAAAACATGAAACAGATTTGCAATCATGTCAGTCTGGAGGGCATCCTAAAAAACACTTACTTGTAGTTGTGGGAAGGCAGCTGTATAGGACATCTGTTTGTAGTGCTGACCCAGCTTCTTGCGGACTGGCCTGAGGCTGTGGAAAAGCTTGCCTCTGCAGATTGGTCGGGATACACTAGTCCAGGTGGCCCAAAAGTTCTGCATCCACCGCAAAGTGCTGCTGTACAACAAGATTTTGGGCTGGGAAGGTTCTGAGAAAAAAAACAAACTTATCTATAAAAAAATTCTAACAATGTAAAAAGTACAATGCAATAGTTTTTTTTGTATATTAATTCAGGTAAAAAACATTTAAGAAATCAACAAATACCAGAGCCACAGTTCTGGTTAAGGTCCATGGTAATTGAGAGGTTGAGGTTTTCAGAGCGAAAAGCTCTATAGGAGTCATGAGGTTGTCCTGAGGTCACTTCTGCAACATTCTCTGCACTGCAGAGCATTACAGCATGATGGTCATGAGGGTTACCGTGGCAAAGCCACTGGAGGTCAAGCGTCATACACAAGTTGGGCAAGTGCAGAAAACAGATATCATCATACCTATTGAGGAAAAGAAGACAGTTAGTAAATCTGAAAAAATACAGATAATTTCTAGTATAAGTTGAGTCCCTTTGCCTCTACTCACTTTGATGCTGTCCTGACATTTACATCCAAGTCCCCTTTAAAAACAAACTGTCCAGGGTTCCAGTCAAAGTTGAGCTTATTCCATTCCCAGTGGAGGTTTTCAGTAGTGTTGTAAGGGTCCTGTAAGAGGTCAAAATGAATAGTTTTAAGCACTGTCAGACAATTATGCACAACATCTTCCTGAAAGATACACAACTGTTAGCTAGACAGTAGTTTACCTCTGTAGCCAGCTGATGAAGATTTGCTTGCTCAATGTCCATTACCCAGTGCCCGTGAAGAAGGAGTCGACTTTTGTCCCACCAGGCCAAGAGAGGAGAGGGATCTACTGTGGGTTTGGTCAACAAGTCGACTGACTGGCCAATCAATGTCCAGGCAGGGTCCCAACATGGCCCCCATACAATTGTGTACTGAGAGATATTGGCTGCATAGAGGTGAAAAAAGTAGAAAAAGTTAATCGAGATTAGGAAGCACAAGCACTGTTATTTATTACTTGTGAGATTCCTTTTATAAAACCAAATATATTTGTTTTGTTTTTGTACAAATATAATTTTTCTAACCAGTTTATTCTTTGTTAAGATTATAACTACAAAGTCTTAAAAAATTCTTCTCCAATATTGGGTCTGAATAATGACCTAGTACAGATCCATGCGAGTTTCAGGTAAATATTTAATAACAAGTTTCTTCAAATCCATCTATAAAACAGATCAAAGATTATACTAGGAAGTGGAGTTAGACTACTTGTATTTCTCAAACTTACATTTAAAGTCGTAGTAGAATTTAAGCGGTGGCATATTCCTGGGGACCGTCACATCCCCAAAGGGCAGGCCAAGTGGGACAATCTCTCTGCGATGGGCTCGTGCCTGTCCATCATGCTCTGTTCCTATCAGACGACCTGAAAGTTCCCAGTCCCGGATCTCAAACAGGTAGCGAGGGTAGTCTCGAATTCTCACTGGAAAGGCACCCAAAAATAAGAACCCAAAAATAAATTTTACTGTGGAGTTCCTACCTAAATTTCCTTTCAAGTGTATCATAAAAACGATTTACTTACCTAAAAAGGCAGCAAGCTTGAATTTTACTGCTCGACACCACTGCACCACCAGAGGGAGTCCATCTCTTGGAAAAGGACTAATCCAGTCAATGTCCCTCAGCTGTTCCCTGACTCTCTCAGGCCCATGAAGAGATTGGTCAGCCAAAGCTACAAGCTCCAAGTCTGACACAGTCCAAGTCAGCAACGACTTCCTCATGGGTGTGTTGGCGTAGAGACGGCGTGAGCGCTGGATGTAAATCTCAATGTGCTTTTTCTCCAGTGAACTGTACAGCTCCTCTATTTTCCTGGCAGGCAGAAGCTCTCCATGCTGTTTGCGCAGATCTGCAACTTTTTTATCCAGGAGCTGCAGACGCTTCGCACTTTCCTTGCTCTCGTCCTTCATCAACTCATAGTTATCCCTCAGCTTGATTTCAAAGACATCATCCAGGAAGACAAAGGAAAACTGGCTGATTTTAAACACAAGGTCAGGAGGCAGACGTTGAATACTTGTGGTCTGGTTTTGTGACCGATGCAGAGTCTTTAACCATTTCTGCACACTAATGGCCATGTCAAAGGTGTTTGAGAAGTTGTACTGGTAAGGGAATTCAACAGCCATGGAAGGGCAGGTGACGACCCAGACAAGATTGTGAGGAGTGGTGAGGAAGGAGAAGGTGTCTCTATGCAGTTTCATTTCGGTCAGTTCCGCATACGTCTGGACGTCCAGGTCTTTGAAAGATACAATGTTGTTGCCATCAAAGTTAAAGATCAGAGAAGGGGAGAATATGTGCACGGAACCAGCATTCTTAGAGACTGAGAGAGCTTCTGTGTGCAGCAAAATGAAGTTCTGCTCACTCACATGTGCCGTTAAACGAGTGGATCGCAGGTCTACATTCACACAAAGCGCCCTAGACTGGTCTGAAAGTGTTCCTTTGTCAATAGGTTCTACTAGAGTGTCACTTCCCTGCTCTCCACTGAGCATACGCCAACAAGCCTGAGCCTCAGTCATGTGCTGATACATGACCATGTGATCTGAAGGTGTCCATTCGACTGCAAGCTCCTCTTCACACTGAACCTGATTAAAATCATGGCAGGAAAAGGTCAAACACTTGATATAGACTGTTGCAGCTAAAGATAGATAAATGGAAATCTGATTACCTGTAAGGTGTAGGTGGTGATGTGATAAGAGAAGGCAATTGTGGTGAGTTTTAGCACAGGGTTGGGGGTCTGTGACGCAGGACAACACACTTCCATGTTCTCTGCGACTGTCTTGACCACAGACAGGCTAACGCCCTGCAGAGCCACCCTGGAGCTCTCTGCAGAGCTTGTGACATCAACAGTATCCATCCGCATTGAGACAGCCCCTATGGAGAACAACAACAAAAAAAAAAATGCAAGATGAAAAATGGTAATTTACTATTTGCGTCATGTAGTTTTCCATTAAGAACAAGTGCGTACAGACTAACACACATAACAATTAGAATCTCAAAATTATTGTCTATTTCTATTGTCTATGTCTACTATGTTTTCCACATAAACTGACCTGCCACATTGGAGAGTGTGAACATATTGACATCCTCCAGATGACAGTCCAGTTTAAAAAGCAGTTGTAACTGTGACGAAGGAATGACTTCAGTCATGTCGTCACTAGGGGGAGACACAGTGGCCACATCTGACAGTTGTTGCTCCTTGTCATGAGGAACACAGATCAGGGACAGCAGGCGAGACAGACACAGTGCACACGTTTCTGAAAGCTCCACTTGAAATCCTTTCAGATTGGATTCCACACTCAAACTTGGAGGCTGACCGTTACCCTCCATATGAGGTCGAGTGAAACTTCCCTGGAGGAATGAGATTGAGAGAACATCTGCATTATCAGTGTTGAATGCGTCTAAACTGACTTTTAGCAAGTACACCTTACAACTTATACTGTTTGAAGTAGATACAAGGTTAGAACTCTGATTAATAGTCTTTAATGAAGCTAAAGAATTGAAATATATAAATAACATGTATTAGAAACTGATAAAACCTACCTGAAGACTGAGAGAGTCTAGAATTAGGGCTTCTCCCCACACATGTTTCCCAGGTGGGTGGGGTGCTTGTTGAATATGGGAACCCTGACCCACTCTCCACCAGAAGTTGTCCAGGGACAGTGAAGCCCGTTGGTTCACATTCTGGGACTCTTTGTCAACTTTAATGTCAAGCAGATGCTGCAGTTCTAAAAATGCAGAAGGTACAGTCATCACAAAGTATCATTTTAAGAAAAGGCACTCAAAATGGCTGTGTAAAAAGCTGTGAAAAGCCAGCAGCAGCAAACATAGTTTTAGTTAATAAGTAACATTTAAAGGGCACTCAAAGGAAAGACCTTATCGAACCTAGCTGGACATGATTGTAAATGAGTGACCCAAAGTCCACTTTTAAAATAAAACTATCATGATTGATTGATAGAAAATCTGACTGATGGAAAATAATAGATACAAAGCGAACTAAAAAAGTGAAGTGCACTTATTTATTTAAGACGGCTTGAGAAACAGCAATGTCCTCCTAAACATAACAGAATCATTTGACATTCACGTGCCTTTCTTTTAAAGTGTTTGTGCATGTGTGTAGCAAGTGATAAACTTAAAGTACCAGCATTAGCAGAGAGGAAGCCAAGAGCAAAGGGTGTTGTGTCTCCCAGCTGAACTGACACATTGACATTGGACACACATGAGGTGACCATCACAGGGGCATCAAGGTGAGGGAGACGCCTAAGAAAAAGGAGGTTGGGCAAATAATCTAATGGACTACACAACACAACCATGTCATGGAAAAACACAAAAAATGAGCGATACACAAACAGACACATGAAAAGGAAAAACAATTAAAAAAGAAAAACATTAGATCCTTTATGTTATCAAATATCTCAATTATCTGGTCATTACAGGAAATATCTATTCAAAATTAAACAGCATTTTCAACCTCTGAGTTTTCCTTTTGTGACTTACCTTTTTCTATGTGCTGTTTTCCTGTGGCTTAGCTGTTCCCATGGAAATAGATTTAACCAATGGGAGAACTCCTGGTGACGGTAGTGAATGATGCAAGTGTTGACTGTAAATGACCCCGAGATATCAACTGACGTAACCTAACCATGGAGAAAAGAGACAAGGAGGCCAAAATGATTTCAAAAGAGAAGTTGTTTAGTTCAGACACTTTCCTGATGTAACATGACCATCAAATGATTTCCTCACCTGTAGAGCAGTCTTCAGGGTGTTCACACAAAGGATTCTTTGCCTACTTTGAGAGAGGAGAAGTCCATCTGCCAAAATATGAAAAAAAAAACAAAAAAAAAAACAGGAACATGTTATTCATAGCCAACTTCCTTTATCCAAATCTCTCTGCATTGTGTCTGGAGTCCAGCTGTGCACTAACCTTCAAGCAGGAGCTCCAGGTTGCTCTGGGGAAAGCTGAGCTCAGGAGTGAAGCTTTTAAGGGGAAGCTGGTCTTTGTCACGACCATAGCAGACCTTTAAAGACTTCAGAGTCCAGTTCAGGTGCCTGTGCAAATGGAAAAAGGGAATATAAAATATCTGAATCAATGTATTTCATTAGGGAATCAAATTGCAA